>JBBPSU010000414.1:0-12975 GCA_038093755.1 Tylopilus microsporus | reverse complement strand
GTATGGCGTGAATAAGTGGTAAACAAAGAGAATCATAACGCACGTAGTTTATTGAGTATAAGTAAACTGGTTTCACTCTTCAGCTCAATCAGGGACTCTTTATAGTTCTGTATGATGCCTGGAAAATTATGAGCAAGGGACGAAACAATGGGTAGCAGCTCACCATCAAATCCGGAGAGGCAAAAAGCCTCCATGTGATTCGCTATATCAGTTGGGGGATGCTTGAGCACAAGCTGACAAAAATCACCAACTAGATCCTGCGACATGAAAACGAAGGGTGCTAGAAAATGGTCTGAGGTAGAGCGCACGGCAATCAATAGACACTGCGTTCGGGTACACGCATTAAGGGCGGACAGCTGTGTGGCAGCATTAGCATTATGGCAGCTCTGTGCATCATGCTTGCCTTTTCTGCGATGGATCTGAGGGTTTTGTCAGCGTCATTGAAAGCACTGATGGGGACATTATTGAGCGCGATAGTCTTGTTCTTGTGGAAAGCCTCTAATTCTTGCAGGTTATGGCTATTTGCTTCTTCTTTGCTGTCGGGTGACATTTCCCTCCAAAGGCCAGCAACCTCGGTACTCAATTTGTGCACTTTGCACTGACTCGGCGCACCATCGGGAAGTTCTACAACATGTAACACGTCAGCTCATAGTAAGAACAATGAGCCCAGAAATACCAGTCTTGCGCTTTTGTGCTTCATTGTGAAGGTAGGCGTTCCAGGAATTGCAGCGCCGCTTTCCTTTCTTCAGGTGTGAAGTCTGGATGATTGCCTCGTAGTAGTAGTCCACTGAATGCGCGCCGAATCGTTCTCGCAGTTTTACTGCTTCTTCCATGATGACACTGCATGCGTCGGCGAGGGCTTTCTGGTATTCACTCCGACGTGTCGCACGGTTTGCTGCCGCTTGCTGTTTCTCTGCAGCGGTGAGCTTGATCCGCTTTCGACGTGCTCGCCACGGTGTTCGTTGGCTGGCCTTGGTGACATTCAGGTAGTGGGCTGCAGTTGTAATGACAGGCATTGCGTCACACTGGGAAGTGAGAAAAGTTGAGCGACACAGGATTTTATACCGCAGAAAAAAACACGGCAGCACACTATTCAAAGTTTCATTCCAGGGTCGTGCTCCAATTGCATGCCGACTCCACTCCAACTGACAAGCTCATATTAGTGGCGTACTTCTGCTTCAGCCATATCTTTCGGACACTTGTCGACAGTGTAAGCATTCCTGTGAGCATGGAGGATGTGCCACAAAGCAGTAGTTTGGTAGCCATGTGCACGAAAGTGTTTCTCCACATACACTTGGATGCCAGATGGGGGGAATTCTTCCGGGGTGTCGGGAAATTTATCAGGGTCGGCAGAGTGAACAGCGCTCTACAGTGATGATATAAGCATGAGGAAAGGTATGAAGGGAATGTTGCACATCGGGAAAATTCTCTATTGTCATCTGGGGACGTTCCGTCGACTGACCAGGCTTATTAGCATCTCTTGCACTATAATGGCTTGAATTGTGCTCATACCAAAAGTTGCGGCTTGTACGTGCCGTCGCCCTGTGAAGCCCACCTGGTTTCCTGGTCGTCTGCAAAGCGCATGTACATCCAATCACCCTCAGTAATATCCTCCCTGTTAGACCTGTGATCCCGAATCCAGTCCCGCCATAACCGCTGGAGAGTTGCACTCCAGCTGCCCACAGCTTATGTCCAATGTTGACAAGTAGAGGTCCGCCACCAAATGTCTGGAGATAGTGAGTACCAAAGCATGTAGAAGATATTTGATGGTGCTTACGACCAGGTCGAGCTTCTTCACCTCGACAGACGCCTCCATATCAACCATCTACTGGAGGAACGTAGCACCATCATGAGGATGTTGCATTTGATGCCTTTGAGCGGCTGAATCATGTTGTCGCTCGTTGGAGTCATTGGTTGAGCGTGTAAGTTGTTGTACAAGTGTGGCGCACAGACCACAGTAGTGACAAGGAATGCAACTGGCACATAGAACTCTATGACGATGCCGAAGACATGGAATGTGGGCAAGGACATTGGCACCAACTCAGCGAGGAGACGTAAGTTCGCCATATGCCTGGAAAGATGCTATGCGCAACTTGAATAAGCCTTGTGGCATCTGTTGTCCCTAAGTAGTCACGTAAATCAACGGTCAAGACAACAGTAGAAGAGCCCACCTGCGATTGTCGACGCAGGTGAGGAAATGCCTGCCGTGTTGTATGGATAAGGTTCTATAATGTTTTTATCTCCCATTCCTCGATCTCTGCCCTTGTGCCTGTCCACAAAGACCCATTGCTCTGAATCAGTCACATCCTGACTTTTTTTAAAAGCTTGTGGATCGTAGGACTGGCGCCAACAGCACATTGGAAGAAGAGGCAGACATGGACGCAGGTGGAATTTGGGAGGGTGTGTGCCACACGGGCTGGATAGGCTGGGCATTGGGACCATGCTTGATGCTGCTGTGCATCTGCAAGCATGTATGGCAGTAATCCCGTCCTCTTTGAACCCTTCTCGGGATAGGGCAGTAGACCAGGACGGTGGGAGACCGATATACCTAAATCGAGTGTCAGCGATGTGGTCGAAGGGACATGAAAGACGCTCGCCCCTCTGAGTCGTCGACGTGTATGTTGTGCTGGGCGAAGTGAGACGGTGAGATGACTCGAAATGGAGGAGTGCACGGCTGGAAATTCCAAGGGAATGAGATGCCCTCGTCGCCCTCTGGTTCTCAGATATGGTCTCGTAATCGCTCCCGGTCAAGTTCCTGGTGATGCCCTGGACACGCTGACCGTATCTGAGAAGTCCTATTGCATTTGGCGAGACTTGTGAGTTTGAACACGCTCTTTTTAGATTGGAGGTCATGCAGAGCTCGCGCTGGCATCGCTGATGAGGTACATGTCAAGGTTTGGATTCGAGTTTGGAAGGGACACCGAACCAGCAGTGGCCCTTGCTGAGGATGCTGTTTTGGCGTTTTACGATGTTGGGGGCTGAGGAAGGGTGTATGGCAACGTGGGCGTGGCAGGGCTGGAGATGGAATCTGAGGGGCAGAACGAGATGGCAGAGTGACTGAACAAGAGTTTGTTGTAGACTTTGGATGGAATTGGAAGAAGAGGACATGGCACGAAAAAGAAAGAAAAATCGAACTTGATTTGAATCTGAAGATGGAGGAATGAGAGGTCAGTTTTTGCGGCCACCCTACCCTCAGTCAACTGCTGCCCGACCGAAAACACCTCTTTGACCCCCGTCCCGCCCAGCCCACATCCTGCCACTGTACATGCACCTCAGACGTCGACCCGTTGATGCGAGCAACCTGAATGAGTAACAGATATGTTGCGTCGTCATTCCACAGACCCGTGTCGACGCCTGTAAAGCAGGTCGCGGTCCTGTCCATGGTCGTCACTGGGTACTGAAATGACATTGATCCTGCCACAAGAGACTGCATCCGCTGTCGTACCCCACTGTTGACCCATCAGCGTTGTGTTCCAATACCTGCGTTGCTGGTCAGTTTATCTACATCCCATCTCGACAGGCGACTCACGCGCCATTGCCAATTGCCTGCGGTGTGGTCCACACCATCTTGGTACGATCGTACCCAAGGACGCTCAGCCTCTCTTGAACGTCCAAATGTGCGCCCCGATATCAGAGATGCCCCCCCTGGCAGGCGTCACACCTGCAGTGCCCAAAACCGGCAGGTGTACATGGCACAGTGTGCCACATGGTCGAATACATCGCATTGATCCCAACGGGATACACGTCTTGAAGCATGATATCAGCACCCACCACGTAAGGCACAACGCCGTAGTCCTGCAATCAAGAGTAGAGTGAATGCGAGGGTCTCTTTGAATGGACCGGTTTTTACCTGGCAGTTGAACACAATCGATACAGGGTGGTAACCTTCCATCTCGTATATTGCTTCTTAGGTGTGTCAGACGTCCCATCTGGCTCATGCACCATCTTCAGAGCAACAGGTTCAGCAGCGAGTGATAAGCTCGGATGTGCCCAGCCATAGCCGTCGCGTTTTGGTTCCTAAGAGCAGACATGGTCAGATGGCGACGAGGGGATGTCATCTACGCACGATCACAGGTCGTATATCGTGTACAATATGAGGTCCAAGATTTTGTTGAGCACTCGCTTGAATACTGTTGCATTGCTGTAGGAAGGGATCAGATGAATCTGGGAGCACGTCAGCACGGCACCACACAACTGGGCAATGGATCGTACGGTGTTGAATCTGCCTGCTTCTGTTGGTCGATCAAGGAAAGATTCTGTGTGGGGCGTTGCTCAAATAACACATAAACCCCTTGAGGGCCAGAACGGTAAAAATCTGAAGTCCCCATCCACTGTGTGTACATGTTTGATCCAGAGTGCGAAGCTTCGGCTTGGGCATGCCGACGAATTGGAGAGTGAAATATTCAGAAACCTTCTCTTGTACATACCATGCTGGCCATACACCCTACACCTCCCCCTCCACCATGCAGTTTTGTTCGCAAACAACTCTACACACTTCTTCATCACCTGGAAACCCTTCAGTCCAGCCTCATGGAAGGACTCTCTGGCAGACCAGAACCCAGGACTAACGAAGGATCCTCAAGTTGCAAATGGACTGAACGCAATGTCCAGCTTATGATGGCCTATCTCCTCAAACACCGCTCCGAGCGTGGCGATGGTGCTTTCAAGAAGACTACTTTGAAGGCCTGTGCTGACTATGTCAATCACCACGGCGATCAGCAAGGAAAGTTGAAGGACGTTGATAGTGTTCGCGCAAAATTCAAATCTGTGCGTCGCACATTCTTTCCTTTCTTATTGGCAGCTGATCATACATTATAGTTGAAAGAATGCTATACAGCCATCAAGCAATGGACCCAAAAGTTGGGACTCCACTACGACAACATCAATGGAGCTAGTATACAGGATATCGAATCAGCTTGTGTGTTTGATGCATGGGTGAGCGAGAAGGTAAGCAATCATAGCTATATTCGATCTGTAGCTCACCCGGTGTATCAGGCCCACAGCAAGATGAAAGCTTTCCGGAACAAAGGATGGCTGCATTTCGACACGATGCAGCAGATTTTCCCAGAGGGCATATCGACAGGTGGTATGTCTTGGTGTGGAAGCAGTGGAAAACTGGGATCCCAACCTGGCGAACCTGCTCTACCATCCACTTCCGGGCCTAGTGGTACGAGTGGTGCTGGTCACGACGCTGCCGCTAGTCATCCAGTGCCAGAAGCCGCTGCGAGTGTAGTCTATTCATCAATGCTTGTCGACTCCGATCACCATGCCGTCCCCTCCTTGACTGCATTTACCCCTTCCGTTTCTGCTGATCTTCTTGCTGTAGGCAAGAAACGTGCATATTCAAATGTCTTTCCCGATGATGGCGCCATCTCCCCCTCATCCTCCTCTCCTTTGTTTTTGGGTCCCCCCCCTCCAGCAAGCACTTCCTCCTCCACTCCCATTAGTAGAGCCAGCAAGCACAGCCAACCATCGGCTCGAGCTGCCAGTTCCCGGGCCTTGCAGCGGGCTGCAGCTCAAGCTGACTCAGAACCGAGCCGTGACCACTTGATCATGGTCAATACAGTTGCTACCGCCATCAGCAGCTTGCGCAACACCATCCATGGTTCATTCCGAGACGAATTAACTCTTGTACAAGACATCACCAAGGCCCTCTATCTTGTTCCCAGTATCTCAATGTCTCCCAACAAATTCTTCGCAGTTGCAGAATTTTTTGCCAAGAAGGACAACCTCCCCCTTGCTTCCATGTTTCTTAGTTTGAATGAGAACAATCGTATCAAATACATTGAGCGGTTGTACACCCAGATTTTCTCTGACTTGGAGCCCGCTGGTCCATCTGGTGGTTCCGCTGGTCCAACTTGAAGCATTTCTGCTAGCGATGTTTGATTGGTTCATACATATGGACTCGGACATCAATCCTGTAATAGTACAGAGGTTGAATACATGCGTCAGTCATGGTTGGTGCTGTCGCCGTCTGACTCAAAGTCTACATCACTAGCGTCTGAGTCTGAGTCCAAGTGAAGAAGCTGTCATTGTCTCCGTAAATTCAGATAATTCACCCACATTGTATCTGCAATGCGATCTCGGATGTTGTGAACAGCATCATTCTCGGGCTGATTCCCTGGTTGCAGTGGCAGCCCCTCATCCTCGGCAGTCCCAGGCCCATTGCTGTCCTCCTCATCCGTAAAATTGTCTTCATAGTCTTCATCTCCCATCTGATCATGAGTACGAATGAAGTTGTGGATAACACACAACACAGCGGGAATCTTCGACCGAACTTCGAGTGAAAACTCTGCTGGAAGCAATAGGATATGAAAGTGGTGTTTGAGGATCCCCAAGATGCATTCCACCACATTGCGGGCGGATGTGTGACATAAGTTGAACAGTTCCTCCTTTATTTGAGGGCTATCATGATGGAACAAAGAGCTGTCAGTTATTGACAATGATTGTTCAGTGGGGCATACATACCGAATGGCAGCTCGGCCCCATTCTGCAAGGTGATATCATACACCCCGGTACAGAATGAGGAGTTGTATCCTTTGCACATATCCAGCATCTGCAAGCAAGTATTTGCCAGCAGGGATCCGAAGATCAGTTGCAGTTGCATCGTTGTAAACTTGTGCGTCCGATACCAATCCTTCCCACCCTGTGAGTGTATACATAAATCTGAGGTCAAAGTCAGTTACAAAGAGTGTGTTCTGTGATAGGAAGCCTTTTCGGTTGTGGTACGCCGAGCGAAGATGACCAGGAGGGGCAGCAGGGATGTGGGAGCCATCAATCGCACCGATTGTGTTTCTGAAATAGGGAAAGAATTTCAGATTGTGTCGTATCTTTGAAGGGATGGTATTTCCGACAGGGAAATAGATGTAGGTAGTGTAGAAGGGTGGGGATGCCAGGATGTCGAGCATCTTCTTGAAGTATCTGCTAAGTGGATTAGAACGCCGGTAAAACAAAGTATGACTTGGATGAGATGATCACCATGAAGTTATACTATTGGAACGCTGGAAGTGCTCACTTACATGGCGCACTGTCAGTCCCGTCATGCAAGTGTACAGAAATATCGCAAGTTGCTCTTCCAGTGTGACTCTCCTCGAGTCGCGATGTCCTACTTCACGTAGTTCAGTTAGAAGCTGTAAAAAGACATCCTTTCGGACACCCAGTTCACAGCGGATACGATCAGGATGGCCTGCGATGAGCTCAAGGACCCATTGATGGCCAGACAAGATCGAGGTGTGATATGGGATCAGCTGACTTCTTTCTGGCGGCAGATCAGGCGCGAAAAGCCCAGTGAGGGAGACAAGAAGGATTTGCATGAGTGCCAGAATACATTCAATCAGCTGGTGGCGAACTGCAGGAGGTGGTTGAGGCATAGTGGATCATCCTCAGTACTCAATTTCACTCTCCGATTCGTCAGCATGCCCAAGCTGAAGCTTCACACTCTGGATCAAACATGTACACACAGTGGATGGGGACTTCGGATTTTTACCATTCTGGCCCTGAGGGATAAATGGCCAGAAGGCACCTTTACCATTGGGGAGTGGCACACCACGCACCGTTGATGGTCGAGGTGACAGAGACATGCTGTACAGCTTTTGAACCTGCTCTTGGTCAGAGAGCCGCATGGGACACGAGACATTCAAGTGAAGTGAACTTCAAGAGACGTGTGCAAGTGTGCAAGTGTGCAAGTTGCACATTCAAAATCACATTTGTTTGCTTATGTAAAATCAGAGACATTGCAATTGCAAATGAGGCAATCTTGGGCCCATATCTAGATTAGGTTGTAACAGTACTCTAGCATTAGTCGAGGTCAATTTCACACTCTGAGTCATCAGATGGGTGATCCGAGAATTCAGTTGCACTGAATGTCAGTTAGTATGTGGTTTGCTTGAGAAGGACTTTGCATACTAGGCTTCACATGCCCAACATTCAAAAGTCTCTTTAAGCTTGGGGCCATGGTACTCGTGATCAATGACTTGCTTCATTTTCTCGTGCATTTTCCAAAAGTCCTGTTTATTCTTCACTGGGGGTACCTTGCCCTCCATTGTACCATGGGCTGCATATACATCAAGCACGCCCTTGATCTGGAGAATAATTAACGACAAGCATCACGTAGCAATATACTTACATATGACACCACGTAAAGCACACACATGTATGGTACAGATTCTTTGAACGGCTCTTCATTTCGAAATGACTTGGATCCCTTCCGGTAGTAGATTTTTTGGCATGCCACAGCAAGACATTTATGAGAGAAATTTGATGCCCGGCCCTTCCATTGAAACACAGATTAAGATGAGGACTCAGGAAGGAATCCGGGCTTACCTCCTCATCTCGTGGTCCCTGAAGAAAATGGAACTTGTGAGCGAGCGAGCTTGCTTTGTCCTTGATTGCAGCCAAGCGTTCCACTGATGTCTTCAAGTGGGGGGAAGCCAAAAGCTCGTACTCCGCTGGGACAACATCAAGAATCACCTTTTGAACCTCACTGTGGAAAGTGTTGATATCCTTCCAAACACATATCGCCATGTCATCTTTATAGGTCTCCCAGTAACCTGTACATCATGATACATTAGCAGAGGCAGATAACAAACGATGCACCTTCTTCTATGTTTTGACCCAATTTGCCAAATGTGGCCATCGTGTCATCAAGAACATCACGGCAAATTCCATCAAGGGACTCATGCATTGATGGAAACGGATCCGAGTAAATTTGATGAGAACGAAAGTAATACTTGGCGAGGTTGATCATAGCCGCACACATCCTAGGATAAAACCGCACAAGCATGGGGTCCTCGCACCTCGGTTTGCAGCTGTTAAGCATGGTTGAGTTGCATTTCAGATAGCACACGCGGACAGCGATTTCTCGCATGATGAGAACCAAGGACATGGTAGTCGGTATCAACCTATGTAGAAAATGAGTCTCTGTTTAAGGAGGTAAGCATCACTTACAAGTTCTCTTTGACCGGGCTGTTGGATCGTTCGAGAAGAGTGTTCACACCTCAGTTCCTCTTGCCTCGGTTCCTGCTCTTCACTGCCACTCTCTGGATCGTTTTCGACAGCGCACAAGTCAAAGGATTCCTCTTCCTCCTTGTGTCCTCCCACTTTGGCGTTCGCGTTGTCCAACATAGATTCATTGATTCCATCGGACGCGTCGACATCATGAAAGTTGAAACCATCTCCACCTTCATGTCCATCCATTGCAGCACTCCCATCATTCAGGTAAGATTCTTCGACCCCATCGACCATGTCTCCTTGAGAATTACTGTGTTGCAAGTCGTGGATCCCATTAAAGTTGCCCGCACTCTCGTCGTCATTCATGTACACATTGTAATCTATTCATATATCAGTACACATTGTCATGAGAGCTAACGAACCTCACCAAGATTTTCTCCAACTAACCCAGACCTTTCTGTTGAGGCAACTTCATCTATTCTCTCCAAGGATTTCCTCTCCTGGGTAGTCAGCACACGTCCATCGAGAATGGACTTTCTACTGAGAAGGGTGCCAGGGTCCACATGGGAAGTTGAGACCTGGGACTTGGGTTTCAAGCTAGTCCGCTTGGTGTGGCCAAGTGTCAAAGAACGTTGGTGCGTATTGGTGGGTTGAACTGTGTGGCCAAGAGCTTGAGGTAGTGCATGGAAGGGGACTCGAGACGGAGCAAGACTGCTGGCATGAGATGGAGCAAGACTGCCGGCACGCAATGGAGCAAGACTGCTGGCATGAGATGGGGCTAGACTGCCAGCGCGAGATGGAGCAAGACTTCCAGCACAAGACTAGGCTAGGAGGACGGTAGGAGCGGGAGCGACACTGCCCGTGTGAGACAGAGCGCGACTGGGAACTTGAGATGTAGGATGGTGGGAGGCTCCAGATGGTGCCTGACTTGGAGCTCGACTGGGATTGTAGGTGTGAGTTTGAGCAGTAGTGTAACCAGAAGCTTGACTTGAGGGAACTTTACAGACATGGATTTGGTGCGCTACAGCCTTGGGTGGGCATCCCAGTGCAGTTACTGGACGAGGCTGCTGATGGCTAGGATATTGAATATCAGTTTGCAGGGACGCGGAATGCCGATCCAGCACGTCATACTCTGTAGCAGTCTGAGTTCCGACGTACGACGACGCTGTCGCTCCCTGTGTTTGAAACCCAGATTGTGCACCCAACTCAGCAGGATACAGAATGGGCTTGGGGATAATGGGCTCTCCATCTTGGTCTCCATCGGAGAGCGATGGGAGTTGATGCAGAGTTCCCTACATACATTTTCAATGTTACTTCAATACCTAGAAGAAATTACCTACCTTCTTCCCCAAAGTCTTCTGAGCGCCTGTGTGCAAGGCTTCAACTTCCTTATCCTTGGGTGCAAACGCATTCACTGGCTCCGAATCTGGTACATAGACTTTTCCCTGTTTCACAGCCTTTGTTGGGCTTCCGAAAGCATTTCCCAGCTTCTCTAGCTGCTCGGCGACCCCACCACAGCCCACGTTATTGCGAGCAGAGCGGCAAGGTGGGACAGCAATGGACTGGTCAACATGTTGAGTCTTTCGTTTAGTTGGCATGAGAAGTCTGAGGCAGCTAAAGTGTAACTTCCCGACTTTGTGCATGACTTCAAACTACACTGGTACTGACTAAGCGTACTAGGCGATGAATTGATTATGAACTTGACGCGGCTAAGTATGCTCATATTCATATTCTTCACAGTTAAATTCGGATCTGAAGCACAATGCTCCACCGCATGGAACTTGGTGGAGGCCTCGGTCTTGCACTGTTCGATGGTCGCATAATCGCTCTAGGAAGGAGTCGAGGGAAGTGACTCCAAAGAGGCAGTCGATGGAGAATTCACAGTTTCATATCCTTCGTGGAATTTCGGTGTCGGGGTTGGGGTAGTGGAACAGCCTCTTATCCAGGTGCTTAATGTGGAGCGGCTCTGTGACCCTGTGTAACCCGAGGTGGTATTCTCTTTGTCGGAAAGGAAGTGTAGCTCTTACTGCAGCGCCTCCGCCTAATTCCTGGGCCCTTCTGGAAAATGAAGACAGAGAGTACAACGTGTAACTGCTGTAGGTATACGTGAGTCATTCAATTACGAGTTGCGCTCAGTATGCTGGTGGGAGGGCTGTTTCGTCCATAATGAGTCTGGTCGTCGTCCGACACGCATCAGACGAAGAAGCGGAGGAATCGGATGGGGTATAATACATGTCTGAAGTTGTGCGAGGCTCACTCAATGTCCTAGATCCCGCAGAAAAGAAAGTATCATCTGATATGTCGGAGAGTGGGTGTGTCTTGGTTTTTCTACTGTGGGTGGGGTAATGCACACCTCACCACCGAACCTAGGCCTGCTGAAAACCATCACCAGCAATCCGTCACCTAGAATGACACCGCAAACAAGGCTTAAACCGAACCCGAAACCAGGTTTCACGTTCCTGGTTTGACTGACTGTGGAAGCATATTCATCATCAAGATCGGTAAGTGAGCTGGTGCAACACAAGGAGCTGCTTCAACTAGGTGCAATGACATGCAGATCACCGGAGGTACCCATAGTGCCCGTACGATGTGGTGAGAACGATGATGCACGAGATAGGGAACCGGTGCTTGAGGTGTTCGTTGCAGGTCTGGGAGATCGGGGATTGTATGCAGGGGTGGCATGAACATGATTGAGGCAGAGCCGGAACCGGAACCTGAGATGCTAGTGGTGCTCGTCATGGTGCGAATGGTTTTGATAGGAGAACCCGGATCAGCAAAACCCGGAATTCAGCTTAGTGGTGAGGTATACTAGCACATAGTGCTCATAGTGCTCATAGTGCTTGACAGTACTGGACAGCCACTCCGGGTTTTGCTGATCCGGGCCCTGAGGCTCGGAACGACTGGGCAATGTCATGGTTTGATCCAGGGCATCCTTACTACAGGTGATTGTCAACAAAACGAAAATTCATAGATAGAAGGAAAAGGTACTAAATAGCACCAACTCAACGAACTTGCTCCCTGGAACCCTCTGCAGCAGACATTCGACACCCGGGCCATCACTATACAACAGCTGGAAAGGACATAGCAACTCCGTCAGCGGAGGACAATTCTCTTTGGCAATTTGAGAGCGAGCAGCGATCGTTCCAATGTCTTCTCTTGTGCTCAGGTGATTCGAGCGAGGAAGGGACCAAACGAATTTCGGTACGATTGAGCAAAATCACTTTTGGGTGCCTGGAATCGACAACTTGTGTGTGACTGGATCAGCGCTTCAGCTGCTCGGTCTTCGGAAAAGGTCACACTGTTTGTAACTGTAATATTGGAATCGGTACAACTTTCATATAAACTGGTGGCTAGACATGGGTACAAAAAACTTATAGTACCGACCATATCAATCAGTAAGATCTTGATCCTTCCTATGGGTGCAGCGTGAGCGAGGATCAACTGGGAAACGGGATGCCACACTCCTGCATCACGCTGCGAACTGTTCCAATCTTCACCTCAGTGTTCAACAGACGACGCTCTGCTCGGGCAACCTGAAACTTATGAAACCGTTCCATAACCACGTGTTCATTGACTAGGCAGGTGGTAAGTTTCTTCCTGGCAAGCTGAACACCCCTCTGCACACATGTTGCTTCCAGGAGTAGTCCTGCACCGCATCGGATTGTATCTTCATCAGCAAATAAGACTGCTCTGTACAGTTCTGTACAGAGCCAACAGCTCCACAGAACCCCTAGCTAGGTCCACTCTGTACAGCTCTGTACAGAACACTAATCTCTGTGGACTTTGTGGCACTGGGAAGCTGGGGCTCTGTGGGCTCTGTGGAGTACTGTGGGGCTCTGTGGAGCATTGTGTGACATTGTGGAGTACTGTGGAGCATTGGGAGGCATTGTGGAGTACTATGGGGTATTGTAAAGTACTGTGAGGCTCTGTGGGGCACTGTGTCACACCAAAATATTCATCAATCAAATCATATGATATTCCATCCATAACATACAAGTAGTAACTACTATACTATAAACTTACTCA
>JBBPSU010000413.1:0-12991 GCA_038093755.1 Tylopilus microsporus | reverse complement strand
AGGATATACCAAGTACTAATACCCTGGCAATTCAAAAGCTCATAAACCCTTTCCATGACATTGCCAACTTGTAACAAAGATATCTCCATGGCGTGTGAACCAAATCACATGACCTAGGGGGCGATTTCGTAGCCAAGGGTATGTACTATTTATAACTCCACCAAAGCTAAGCGAGATTCCCACAGTGTTTGGCAGTGCGCTGCGCGCACTGCCGTCAAGGTTAGCATGGAAAGGGTTTCCGAGGTCACTGTATCTTGCTCAAGCATCATGTTTCACTGATGATATGCTTCCCAAGATCTCAGAGGCACTGTTAGGACCAGAACTTATCCTTCAATGAAACTCCAAAACTCCAGTGTTGTGGTTGGAATGAGGCATCAGGTTCAGCTTGTGTGCTGCCCCCTTGCTTGATTGTGTGCCTCAGATTTCAGAGCAGATGGTCAGATGTCAATAGGAGTCACTAGGACTTGACAGATCACAGAGAGCAAGATATATTCGGAGTGCAGAAGACAGGAGGATAATGTCTAAGTCAATATTGAAGCTAAAGCTAGAGACTATGTGCAGAGAACTATGTATATATGTATATGGAGTGCAGGCATCACATTAGTAACAAAGAGCATCACATGAGTAAGAAAGAGGTGAGTAAGATGGAGCACGAGTAAAACAGAGTTCAGAGGTCAGGATAACCAGAGCTATGTGAGCACAGGTTTGGAAGCAAGTAAGAGGTGGAGCTAATACAAAAGGAGAAAGATATATACATAAGTGATATACAAGGAAGTCCAGAGGGTGGAGATGAAGTCCTGGGTGTGAATGCTTCAGAGTTTGTGACTGAGTGGTTCAGAGTTGGTCCAGAGTTAGGATGGGATATGACAGGCACTGCAAGAATTTCACAATCA
Source organism: Tylopilus microsporus (assembly GCA_038093755.1). Lineage (NCBI taxonomy): Eukaryota > Fungi > Basidiomycota > Agaricomycetes > Boletales > Boletaceae > Tylopilus > Tylopilus microsporus. The sequence continues at coordinate 12,098 of JBBPSU010000413.1, read as the reverse complement.
CAAGGATGCTGTTGTCCATGCTAGAGTATGCAAGGACAATTGGGAAATACCAAAGTTAGAGTTGCTCCAAGGTATCATGTCAGATATTTGTCACTCTGGCCCTGTCATGCAGTGGTCCACAGATCCTATAGAGCATGCACACATCCAAGAAATCAAAGTTCCAGTGCAAGCAGGAAACAACCAAGATTACTATACTCAAATTGCTCACCATCTTGACCATGTGAAGAAGTGCTTACAGTTTGACATTGCCACCTACCTGGGGACACATGTGGGAGTGGCCCAAGAATCAGGTGAAGATGATGGAGTTTTCAATTGGGATGATAAACATAAACCAGATCCTGAAGATGTTTTGCTCTATGAACACCTAGGCTTGACACCTTTTGCCTAAGTCAATTATTTCAAATTGGCTGATGCTCTCTCTTGTGATAACTTTCCAATTGCCCCTCAGCCCCATTGAATGTTCTCTACTGCCACCTCCACCTTTCACCTTTGCTGAAACCCTTGCTGCACTTGAGCATAGATAAGGCCATTGCTAGATTATCTCCCTGATTTTTGGCCTGCTCTCCAAGAATACCTTTTCTGTGATAAGAGATCTTTGCTGCACACCATTTCTGGGGTTAGGAATGTCAGTGGGTCCTGCAGTCTACCTTTCAAATGTACAGATCTGGCAGAAACTTCACATTCAACAAATATGTTATCACACAACAATCTTGGATGGCTCAGACCCACAAACAGTGCAAGTAATTCCTCCCACTGCTAACAGCTTGTTAAGAAGATTGGCAGGGGTGTTTGGAAAGAGGAACTTGAAAGTCTGGATCATTTTCATGATAGGTTGGACTTCCATGGGTTGGTGAGGTTGAATGCAGCAAGAGTTTATTAAAAGGCAAAGTGGTCCATAGTGAGCTGCTCCGGTAGTATGTGCAAGTTTGCATAGATTCACAACAGAGGCATTGGTGAGTGAAGCTAAGTGCACTTCCTTCTTCTTCTTCCAGTCAGCAGCATGTTTGTTGTGCTTTTTCTTGCATTCAGACATAGAGTTCTCCTTGTTCTTTTCTATATTCTTGTTGGTGTCTGATGAATTATTCCTCTCAGTGTTTTGTTGAGCAGAAAATTGAGGATCCCATTTCTTCTGTTTCATGGCAGATATCTTATTCACAGTTTCTTTTTGTCTGGACTAAGTTCTGTTGTGTTTACAGGATTGAGTTTGTTGCCAATGGAGGATAGCAGCCTGCTCAATGTTTGTCATGGTGAGCACATAGGGACCAGATGGGGATGCAGAGGTGTCAAAAGACTTGACACCTGCAGACTAATTGAAGCTGTAAGTGATGAAGTCCATCTCCTTGGGTAACTTCATTAGGAGCATCATGGCTTTGACTTTGTCCAATAGTGGATGGTTAAGAGTATGAAGACATGCAAAAAGTCCAATGATTTTAGAAAAGGTGGGGGACAGGTTGGAGTCACTGGGGATGGAAGCATCCAGCAGTTGTTTGAACTCCATGTAGATTCCAGCCACACCAGGGGTTGCATACTTTTCATGAAGTGTCCTCCACATGTCTCCAATGGTGAGACAGAGTGAAATTAATTGACAGATAGCTAGGGATATGGGAGCTTGATATAGCCCATTGTCCATCTTCCAGGTGGTGATTACATTGGAATTGGTGATGCCATCCAGATCCATGGTGAGTTCCAGTTTGGAGTTCATCACAGTGTCCCATTAGTCATCAGGCTGTAGGAAGGCTTCCATGTCCAAGGCCCAAGTGGTATAGTTGGAGTCATTGAAGACTCAGATATAGTTTGTGAGATGTGAGGTCATATTTCTAAAGGAGCTGGGGGGTATGTGTTAGTTTCCAGTAGATCTGTAAAAATAAACTGGCATAATTTCCCCCTCTGCAGCTCTATATGACCCTGGACTTCCAGTGGAATGTACCTGCCATCAGTGGAATGGTCTTGCCACATCCCTTGAACTTCATAGCAGGATTTACCCTGCCATGAGCAGGAGAACCCCACTTCGGGCAGTAAAACATTGCCTGGTCCAGTTTCTATTTTACAGTGGTATTGGTATGTCACTATGTATGTAGGTCATGGTGGAATGGACATCACTGGGGTTAAGTCCTAAGTTGCATTACTATCATATTCCGTCCTAACTCCAACCCTCCAGACCAACTCTGGACCACTCACTCACTCATTCCAAAGCATTTACACCCAGGACTTCACTTCTGCCCTCCAGACTTCCTTAGTTATCACTTATGTACACATCTTTCCCCTTTCATATTAGCTCCACTGCTTTCTTGCTTCTGAACCTGTGCTCGCACAGCTCTGGTTATCTTGACTCCAAGCTCCATCTTACTCAGATTCCGCCTTACTCATCTCCTTTTAGTATAGTCTCCATTCTTCATACATAGCATCCCTCCAACCCTTCATTCTAACTTACACACCCTCCACCACATCATATGCTCTCCATTCCATTCCATATGCTCACAGTATAGCTTCTCTGATATCTCCATTTATTCCGGTACAAACTCCAACTGGACTTTACTATATAAACCATGTCTCCTCTATGTAATTCCTTAGCTTGAATATCAATTTGATCTGTCAAACTCCTCTTTCAATCACTCCTCTCTTCGATAGGACTTACCTTGTCCTAACTCTGCATTGTCTATCTCCACCCTCCGAAATATTGGGACATGAACATCAGCAAGGGCACAGCACATAAGCTGAGGCCAATGTCCCCTAGGAATCCAACAACTCCAGAGTTCCAGAGTTGCATAGGAGTTCATCTCTGGCATGGCTCTAACAATCACAGGTCAGAATGGATCAGGCAAGATGGTGGCTCAGCACTTCAGACAATAATGTTGGAGAGGCACTGCTGCTACTTGGGGCTCATAACCTGTTGAGCAGAGCATTGGGGATGCAAGGGAAGACCATCAGCCTTACCTGAGTGGTTGGGAATGGGCACAGATGATGGGAGTAAGTGTCATATCCACTCCTAACCCCTAAAGTCCCCCTCCAATCCCATCTCCGGCCTACTCTGTCATACCTCTGGTACACCCTTAACCTCCCACTAAGAACTTGCCTCGGACTTGTCATCTCCACATCAGACTTCATTTGCATTGCCTCAGACACTGTAATGACCTAGACAGAGTCGTGATGCTTGAGGGCAAGACAACAACAGCAAGTACCAGTGTTCGAGGCTTTGAAGGTCAATCGTCAGACCTATAGTGAATGGATAGAGTGATGGAAGAGCAGTATCCTTAATTCAGACTCAAGTCTAGAGATGAGAGAAGAACAAGTAAACAAGACTAAGGCTAGTCATAATGTACATGGGGTATTTATACCATAGACTATCTAGCACAGACCATGCTATGCATTACTCTATAAGGATGAGCAATGCTGGATACGCAGTTATGTGCAGTTGAGGCTATGTAGACATATATGGAAAATAAAAGGTGGAATGATGTTTGAGTGAATGAGAAAAAGAAGTGAAGTCATATGATGCATGAACCAATAGGATAAGGAAAAAGGGGTGAAATCATAACAAACACTGCCTCAGACTCCTTCCCCATTAGTACTGTTCTTTTGTTACACTCTTTTTAGTATAGTTTCCATTCTTCATACCTAGCATTCCTCCAACCCTTCATTCTAACTTACATATCCTTCACCACACCACATGTTCTCCATTCCATTCCATATGCTCGTAGTATAGCCTCTTTGATATCTCTGTATATTCTAGTATGAACTCCAACCGGACTTTAGTATAAAAACCATGTCTTCTCTATGTAACTCCTCAGTATGAATATCAACTAAGTTTCCTCTGCTCTGACCTTTCCTCTGATCTCCCTCTGATCTCCTCTGTCCTCCTCTGATCTCCTGCTTGTCCTATTATCTCCTTTATCTCAAACCTCTGTCCCTCTGAAATCTGGGACATGAAGTATGACAAGAGCATGACACATAAGTCCTGCACCAAGTCTGCTGAGTACCCTCTTCTATTTACCTCCATCAAACCTCCAGTCCACTTTGCAACTAAACACTTCTGAAACCCTACAGACAGCTTTGGACCTCATCAGACTTACCTCCAAAGGACCTAGACTTGACAGTAAGACAAAGAACTATCAAGCTAAGTAAAGGGCAGGGATGCCCACTACATGAATTAGAGGTAATAAAGTACTGTAAGTAAAATGGAACTCACCTCAGCTGCTGCCCAAGGAGGTGCAAGACAACTGAGGAGTTTGAAAAAGACACAGGGACTTTATACTTATGGGCAGAGATGCACTTGTATGACTCTAAGCAATTTCCAAAAGGATATAGGAGAAAGGGTGAGCAAGAAGAGCAAAAGTCCAAAACTCTAGAGCAAAGTCCTGTAGCTCTGATGTCAACTCCAAGTGCACCTACTGGCTGAGATCTCTGGACTTAGACAGGAGTGCTCAGACTAGCTCAGAGATGTCAGACTTGCTTTCAGATTTGACAAGAACTTGTTCTATTACATCAGGAGGGTTATCCTGGTATAAATACTGTATCCTAAGCATCTAAGCAATCCCCAGAGGATATATGAAGACCTTGCAGTATCTGCATGTCTTATTACATAAGGTCCAGTGTATGTCTGGTATGGATACACCAGGTCCAATGCAGTACTCTGTGGAGTCTGATGCAGACTGACCTCAGACATGCATGGACTATGTCCAAATGTCCTTCATACTACTATTAGTCTAGTTAGGGCATACATATGTACTAAGTACCCTACTTATCCAATCAACACAGAGGATGCTGGATCTTGAAATGTAGAGGTGACAATGTCAATGATATTACAGTGATATATATCATTGTCATATCCCACACAAGTCCATACCTCCATACTTTACCTCTGCACTTGTAGACACAAACTCCAATGCTTTCTCACCCAGTGCTTACTTTCATTCCTCCAGACTTATTTCATTGTTCTCTGTTAGTATTAGTCTTGGTTCTTAGCTACCTCCTAAACCTGTGTTCACACAACTCTAGCTTTTTTTTCCATTCCATCCTGTTTCTCTTACTCATCCAATTACTCATGCTATACTCCTTCATTACTAATGATGTCCACTCCTCCATATATAAACTTCTGTTCATAGTCATATATTACTTAGCTTGAATATCAACTAGAATCATCAAACTCCTCTCTGACCACTTCCTTTCTCTAGGACTTTATTGGTCCTTACTCTGCTTTGTCTATCTCTGCTCCAAAATACCAGAACACAAAGGTCAGCAAGGATACAGCACACAAGCTGAGGCCAATGTCCCCTAGGACTTCAACAACTCCAGAGTTCCAGAGTTGGTACAGGAGTTCATCTCCAGCACAGTTCTAACAACCATCAACAGTTAGTTTGGGGACAAAAGGGTCCTGTTCTCCCAATGGCCATGATTTTCCTTCACATGGCAATGGGATACACACAGAAGATTTCTCCCAGCCATGGGTAGCACTGAATGGATTGAACTGATCACAAAGATATTTTTCTACAGGTTTTTTCTCATGTTCATGATTGAATTTCACTGTCATCTGATTGGAGGGTTTGAACAGGGGATCTGAAACAAAGGATCACAACCTATCCAATTCTATGCTGGACTTCCAATTCATCCCTGAGTGTTGCCAGCATGTCACCTATGGCAGGAGTGCTAAATGCCAATCACAAGTTCTCTGGTATGATCTGAGATTCAGGCACTAACTATTCTGATCCTCTGGGGTGTCCAGAGGCTTCCAATGTCAGTACATCAACAGCATCAAGAATGCTGTCATCTTTAGGTATGAATGAGGGCTGAGTTGAATGAATGCAGAATATGCCCATGTCATTGGGTGGAGTCTGATATGGGATGAGCAGCAATGTACAAGTGGCAGAGAAAGGATCTAATTCAGGTGAGGGTTGACAAGAGCTCAAGGAAGGTGGGGATGGGACATGTCATAACCCACCTGCTGTGGGTAGATAGTCTATGTATCTTGCAGGTAAGTAAATAGAACAGCTGGAGTGAGTGGAAATGATAGGTTTAGGAGGACTTGGAGAAGGATCAGATGCAATGGGATTGTCTTGCCAGAGTGGTAATGAAGGACTTTGAAGGGGTTCTGATGGGCCTGCATGTAATGACCTAGACTTTTGAGTCGTAACGCTCGAGGGCAAGACAATGAGTGACCAGTGTTCAAGGCTTCAAGACTTAATCGTCAAGTCTGAAGTGAGTAGATAATGAGAGGGAGCGGTATCCTTAATTCACACTCAAGCCTAAGCAAGAATTGAACAAGTGGATAAGACTGTCGTCATAGGTACTTTACATGGGTTTAAATACTAGGGTGAGCTGCGCACAGACCGAGCTATGAACTACCTATATGGGATATGCGATGCTGTGTACATAGGTCTGCGCAGTCGATGCTGTACAAGTAGAGAAGTGGAGTCATATGGCAAACCAATGAGAAAGAAAAAGGGAATCATACGATACGTTAGCCAATGAGAAGGATGAAAAAGGATAAAATCGTAACACTACCCCCCTTTCAGATTGAGTCGTCCCGACAAGACCCAATAAGCCTATCCAATCCGTTTCTGGGTATGGATCGCCGTTAAAGACGACTCAGCTTACCAGCTCCCCCATTGACCCTGGTTTTGACCGTTCATCGGTACGTCATTGTTGATGTCCCATTGGTCATTCTCCCACTCAGTCTGTGGTCGTTTGATTAGTTTACCCCACCGTTGTTGGACGCCTATGGCATTCCATTCGGCAGAGACGATGGTAGAGAATGTGAAGACATGGAGAGGGCCGATTGATAGCGAGATGACGATGGGTGTGTTTTGGCGGGCTGCCTCCTGGACGACAGAGGAGGCACAGTCGAGGACGGCATGGGAGATGACATAGAGGAGGAAAGCTAAGAAGGCGGTGGTGGCGCAGAGGAAGAATATGATGAGGGACATTTTTAGAGTGCAAAGAGGTTGGGGATGTCGAGGGTGTAGAGAGGGTTTATATTCCCCCTTCGAAGTCTAAGCGCGTGGCGTTGAAACGTGTTGCGGTATCTATTGAGTAATCGTGGAAGAGGGCGATGAAGTCGGAGGTAGTAATTGAATTACTACATCAGCAATCCCAGAAGTGGCTGTACAGGCCTGTGCAGTCGGTTACAATGCTTACAGTCGTACAATTAGGTCCCTGCTGTACACTTATGGCACAATTATGTCATACGCGGTACAGGATCCGAGCACATGTCTAATAGGAAATTAATAATTGACAAATCTGTACTGTCTCGGCCCAAGACAAGCTACACGGCCCACACAGTCCGATCACATCAACGGAGCCTGTACAGAGCTGCACACGTTGTACAGTCGGCTCAGTCGGCTATGTCTGTACACCACTGGGATGGTGCTGTACGGAGCTTGCCACGCTGGGCAGATCTCGCTGTCTGTGCTGTGCTGTATAGAGTTTGCCACCTGTACAGCGTCATACAGACAACAATGTCTGTGCCACGTCGTATGGAGCTTCCCAGGTCTGTACCTATTGTACAGCGTATCCTCGTACGACAGTTGATTTAACGGTCACAGAACACTTCTATTAAAGCATGATATACATGCAGCAGTCGCGACCAGCACTATCGAACCTAGTCAAGGAGAAGGACATCATCATCATCACCAGCCTCCTTCAAGTTCAGTGCGGCAGTACTATAGCCAGTCCTGTAGACAGGTCATTAGTAAGTTACTAAAGGCCAGTGTGTTGGGTAAGTACTTACATCCCCAATGCCACCCATTCCTCGAGCATCGTATCTAGTTTCTCGCTGTGGTAATGATCCTTTGAAAGACGTTCAATGCTTCGCAGTAGTTTGTCGTATGTTTCCTTGAGTTGGCTTGCATCGAGCTTGATATTGCGGGGGATATAGCCGTAGTTCGCAAATATACCTAGTACAAGGTGTACCTAACAAGTGATTCGAGCGATTAGACGGGCTAAAACTCGGGTACAACTTACAAAAGAAGCAACAAGTGCGAGAGACTTGTATGGGACATGGTGTTGAAATTCGACGAATTGATGGAGTGACTTGGAAGAGTTTGAATAAAACAAGCCAAGGCAGACATGTTTTAGAGCCTCGTGTGCAAAGTTGCTTGCTTTTCCCTGATAAGTTGACAAGCCATTGATGAGGAAGAAAGGCGAGACAGGGAATGACTTACATTTTCATCTGATTCACCACGCAAGAAAAGCCAATTGTTGAGAAAGGTTTGCGCTTGGTCACGAATATATTTGTAGCGCTCGGCGTCGGTCTTCGCACTCGATGGGGGGTATAACCGGTACTGAACGGGCAGAATTTGAACGATAGACTTCTTGATCTCACAGCGGTAGGTGGAGATGTCATTGTAGAGCTGAAAAAAATCAGTGCCAGCCCCGTCCTTGAACGGCAGACTTACCAGCCAGGCCATATCCTGTTTGTGCTCAGGCCAAATGTCTATTGAACATACCACTGTGTGAGTGTGCAAAGAGTCACCAGCAGGAATACCATGCTTACCAGCTTCGACTTCAAGATTATTGTCCTCATAGTACGCGAGTATCTTGAACAGACACTCCAGACATGGTTTGGAGACCGCAAAGTTGAGGGTAGGAAAGGGGTCGTCAGTCGCAATGTACAGGTGCATTCGAGCCTTTGCCATCTCGAGGAGCTTCTGCCAAAGTGGCGGGTAGAAAGTGAGAGTGGTCGGTTTGGCTGGCCTCGTGCCCCTAGGGTTTACCGACCACCTGCCGCGATGCGTGGCCTTCTCTGGTTCATCCGCAGCATCCGGGTCTTCATCCGACACTGGCATGGACTGTTTGCCAGAAGTTTCTTGTCGCGGCTTTTTGTAAGGGCCCCTGCCATTCGAACGAACATTGTCGAGGTATGTCGGCGACGGAGGTCGACGATGTCTGTTTGTACTCTGGGGTCATAGTCAACTCCTACCTGGGAGTTTGAGTTGTTAATTTAATTGGAAGTAGATTGATCACAACAACTTACCCTTTCATCGCCACGGTGATGGGAGATCTCGTTGTCAGGTTCCTCGCCTGGATCACTGGGAATGGAATTCGAGTGGGGTGGAGGCGGTGAGAGAATAGAGCGATTTGGCACGTGCACCCCGGAACGTGATCGAGACGGCACACAAACCTCGGCTGGTGGGGGAGGGCGATGTGATTGAGCAGGCACACGGTGCGTCAGACTGGTGGTATCAGGGTGAACACAGAGACAATGTACAGACTCCTAGGCGACTTACTTGTTGATAGGGCCAGGCGTAGGTAAATGGGTATTCGTTTGAACGGTTGGTTGATGCTGGAGCTGATCGTTCATAGAATGCCTTGGCTGTCGGGGGGGACGGAGGTGGTCTGCTTGCTGGTGGCTGCCAGTGGGTACAGACCGAGGCAACTGAGAAAGCTGTTGTGCATTCTCGCGGTGAAGCACTTGAGGGGCTGCCTGCAAGTCATCATTGTCGAAAAATGTGTCCCCTTGAAAAAAAGATAAGAACACTGATTATATTCAATAAAATGATACTTACCTGGATTATAGGGAACGTCTTCCTCAGCTACAGCCTCCGAGTTGTACCGGCTGCCGTGGATACGTTCATAATGTCCCTTGCCCCCTGCCCGTAAGTCTGATTCCTGGCCGTCTTCCTCATTCTCTTCCTCGTCGTGTTCTTCTTCGTCTCCCTCATCTTTCTTGCCTTCTCCTTCGTTCAAGTCTTCTCCTCTGTCTTCCCAGTCTCTGTCCTCTTCTTGCTCTTCTATGATCGACAGGAACTTAGTATTTGGGCATTCAATTTTGTCTTCCTTGTCAAGCGAAGACAGCAGGGAATAGTTACCAGGCGCAAATGAAGTGTACGTTTCCTTTGGTGGTGATCGACGAGATGGTGAATGCTGCCCACCAGTAGTGCAAGAGCGTGACTCTGGAGACCCAAATGTGGGAACTGGGGTGTTGGATCTCGTAGACAGGTGGGAGCGTTGTGCGTTGTGAGCGAGATGGCCAGAAGACGGATAGGTAGCTTGAGCACTTGAGTTCTTCCCTTTAGTGCTCGCCGCGGGGCCGGCCGCTTTCCTCGCAAGGCGATCTTCCTCGAAGTTGGCTACTGATTTAGAGCCAACAAATGTGGGGATGGGAGCTGGAATCTGAAAGCCAAATCGACCAGTGGGAGCGGCAGGTTCGCTGACCGGCCCCACTGCCTGCACCATGAGTGGAACCGCTGAGGTCTGTATCCGAGTTAATGTACATCAATTTAAGCCATTAGAAGTCGTAGCCAAGGTCACTTACCTCAACCTCAGGACCTTTGCTGGAACGAGAGTCTCTCCTCTGAGGGCGACGAGGAGTTGGAGCCATGCAATTGACAGGCTCATCGTCCGGTAGGCTAACCTGCCTCCTAGGTGGCTGACATGGCTCCATAGCAACACCGACTCTCTCGAGTTGAGCGGTATGTCCACCATGACCAGCGGTAGATCGCTTTGAGCGTTGTGGAGGGTCAGGAGCAGCCTCAGAAGGTGGCGGGATATCCTGCACGGAGGGGGGCTTCTTGCCACGCTTTCCAGCCATCCTGGAGACAGGTGTGAGGAGGTAGTACCTCAGTGGCTCGAGGACCCACCGTTTGGCAGGCAGATATTAAAAGGCGGCCGAGTGTGGCGCGCAGCATGCCGGAGAGCGTAATGAGAGGGACACGTCAACCAACACGCCGTCGGTTGAAGTCTGAGTCAGTAGCGTAACAGGGTCCCGACTTCCAGCCAAGTAAGCCTCATGTTCTTACATCATCCAACTTGAATGCATTCCAAGTTTCTAACCGGCGTACATACACTTAGTAATTACATGGCATGGCTAAATCCCTCAAGGAATTCCGATGGCAGCCTGGTCATGATACGTAAAACTTGAAGCAGCAAGCAGAAAAGGTATCTTGAATAAAACACTACTAACCGCGTGATGCGATCTCTTCCATGGGGTTTGCATGGTCCACATCACAAGACATCACCCTGTTCGCATGTGACAACTTGAAGACTGACCCTGCTAATATCAATTTCATTCCAGATTGATTGTGGATGGATTGAACGCTAGCAAAGGAGTCAGCACTCATGCTCATGTCGCTCACATTGTACAGCGAAATTGAAAACGGCGTATCGACCACGTACGTTTCCTGTGACTCGCCGTAGCCAGTATAGCCGACTCGGAACGGACACTCCCATACGAGCTGGACATCCATGTCTTTCAGAATCATACTACCACGCTGTGAATTGTTGATCGTCAGCTTGACACTGGATCATTCTCTTGAAAAGCTCAATTCCGTTGAGGTCTCTAATGGCTTTGATCGCATCTGCCGAAGCGACGAACTGGACCTTGACCGTCGCCAGCTTGACGTTCCCTAGATGCACCCACTGGCCCTCGAAACCAGTCACCACCTCCCGAACATTGAAGTCTCGGTCAAACCACACTTTGACGTGATCCGAGATAGTAGTGGCGTACAGCGGTTCAGGTCTTTGTGGCGGCTCAGCATTCATGGCTTGCGTCACCAGCTCACTGACAAGCTGTAAGAACTGTTCAAGATGGTGCTCGCTCCACTTTGAAAACGTGCTTACATGGTCCGGTCATCCGTAGAGGTGAGTTGACAGACTGTCACAGGTTGCATATCAGAGCCACATTTGAAGATCATGTCATCAAAAACATACAGTAAATGTCGTATCACCAGTGAACTAGTCAAAACCGTTGGGGAGCGGCTACAACGAGGTCAGACGACGGGTGAAAGACGAAGACGGGCTGGAGACTGACCGTAGCAGTACCAGCACCAAGATTGCATCTTGGTCCACGGCCATTCGGTTTCGATAAGCCCGGCGGTGGTGGTAAGCTCGCATTGGCTTTTGCCAGCATAGCTGAGTCATTAGGGAAAGTTGTACTTTTCGGAGGGCAAAGGACGGCTTCTGGAGTGCAGAGTGGCTGCTCTCGACCAATGGGTACTGTGTCGGGGTGGGTGACAAAATCTGGGTAAAATCAGCACACACATCAGCAAATCACTCAAAACTCCCTAGAGTGACACAGATCTACACAGAAGTCCCACTACAGCTACAGTGTGGCATAGAATCCCAGAGGTCCCAGAACTACAGATGCCTAGCACTACAGACCCACT
>JBBPSU010000412.1:0-13004 GCA_038093755.1 Tylopilus microsporus | reverse complement strand
GCACGTTGTGCTCGACCGTCCTTGTCCAGTGACCCATCAAACGGCTTTCGCCACGGCATCCGTCGGTCCTCGCGTATCCGACCGTACCAGTCCAACAGCGACTCTCGGATAGGGTCGACGCCGGCGACGACGTGCCAGGACGTTGGATGTGGTGCTCGAGTGCTCGAGCTCTGTCCATGAGCGTGTGCCGAGTCGACGACGCTCGTCTTTAGGTTTGTGCGCGCTCGTTGGGACGCGACTTGTCTGCGTGTCTGACGCGTCTTCTTGCTCCTAGGTCTGGGCGCCTCGCGATACGATCCATATGACGCTTCTGAGAGTTCGTCAACGTCGCTGTCAGTGTTGGCGGGAGACCGTGGACGTTTGGGCATGTTGCAGGAGACAACGACCCGGAGTTACTAGCCGATACGGCAAATTACGACGCACCGTCCGAGTCGGACGGACGTTTCCGAGTCGTGATCTACGGTGATGCCACTGTACAACCTGACTGAACTCCCATCGCCATCCTTGGACACGGCGAGACACCACACACTGGCATGACAAGTATGGCATTGCATTGCTTGTATTCACCATGTACATGAGCCACCGCTAATGCTTGAAGCTCACCTGTGGCTGACTTGGAGAACTTATCAGCAAATGTGTGGTTTTTGTACAGTAGCCACAGCTAGTACAGCATCAATACAGCTTGCCACAGTGGCCACAGTGGCCACAGACATCACTACTCTGTACAGCACTATACAATGACTGTACAGAATTTTATGAAATGATGAAAAATAAAATAAAATCTTATTTAGTGATTTGGATTAATTTGTCAACTCAAAAGTGCTGATATATACATAAAGTCAGACTTTTAAACATTAATCACAATAGCATATAGATAAGAAACTTTATAAATATCAAGATGCTATCATGTCTCATTTGTGAATTTTGTATAACAATTTTTTAATTCTAACTGTTGCTAATTGCAAATTATAATTCCAACCATGTACTGTATTCTATACAGTATTATATGGGGCTGTATAGTGCTGTATGGAGCTGTATAGATATATACAGGTTTACATGGCTGTACAGAGCTATACAGCTCTATACTGAACCTCTGAAAACTTAGGATTAAGATTGATGATTATGAAGACAGGAATCAAGGTCAGTAATGATTGAAGGCCTAAATACTTAGTATTTAAAGCAGTTGAACAATAGGTTATATAAGAAGTTCTGATTATTCATAACAACTATAGTCTTGTACTTTCATATGTGTTAGGTGTTATCTGATACAAATGTTAAGCTCAGTGTTGTTCAGTTAGTGTTATGTATAATAGAGGATCATATGTATATATGTAAACCTTAGTGTACTTGAAATACTTAGTATAAAAATCCAATGTGTAAATGTAAGCCTAAAGAAATGTAAGTCTCAATGTGATGTGATTGTGAGATTCTTTTTAGCAACACTTAATACTAGTAAACTGTACATATGTTGCATTCTGTATAGATCTGTACAGATCTACATATACAGAGGGGGACCTGGCTGTGGAGCTGTGGAGCTGTATTTGACTGCACAGATCTATACAGACCTGCACATTGAGGGTGATTTTGCTGATGTGCCCTAGAGGCTCAAGAGCTTTGTACAGCCCAGAATTGTCATAAGCTATGCCAGACTCAGGTTGCTGGCCATTGGGTTTACAAATTATGTGTGCCACATGGCCACAAAGGGGTGGGTGCTTCAGCCCTGCTTGATCATATAGTGCTGTATTTTCCAACTTGTGGTACCAATGGATTTTTAGAGCTGTCAAAGCCTGCTGTCACTGGCATGTATCCTGGATGCTTGATGACCAGTGACATGCTTCCATCAAGTTTTTGTGGTCATCATGATAGGAGTTCTGCCCCATAGATAAAACTTTTTGATCTCTTTGTTAGACTCCTTGGGATCTGCCTTTCTGCCATCATTTCCATCCAAGTCTCTCTACCAACATGTCTCAATTCTATAATGTTTCAGAAATTTACTGAGGTGAAGCCATCTGGTGTTCACCCACATCATGTATCTTTGTGACCATGATCATGAGCCAAGTACCAAAGGGCAAACTACACCCCTGCATCATTGCAGAAGTAGACCAAGATTCAAGGCAGAGGTTCATATTGCCACTTAGGCTGATTGGAGTGAAGAATGTTACTCTGGGTGATGGCATAGTTCATTTAGGTAAACCTATGTGCCAGTGAAGCTCTCCAAGTCTGCCTCACTTCTGATCATCCTGTTGACAATTTACAGAGTCTCCAAATGCAAGACACTACTGGTTACTGATCAAGTACATATACTCCAAGCAACATTGTGATCCCACTAGATGACAGGTACAATGAAGGTGTGTGATGTCCAGCACTCATCAACCATAGTGGAAGCAAAAGCCACAAGGACTGCAATCTTTGTCCTAGCTACATTTGGTGCTGCCATAATGAGCCCAAGGAGATGGTATCTGCTAGGACTTTAGTTGAGAAAGATTTGAAAAGGTTGATGACCCCAGCACTAGCAGTCCTAACAAATATGCTAGCCCAGTACCATATTGAGTCCTAAGTTTGAAGTTGGCCCTTAGGCCTCAGGCCAAGACTCATAATCCTACTAGTGATGTAAGATATTAATTATTGCTTTTCAAGCTACTAGGAGAACTGATAGTAGTTTTAGTAGATAGGACACATCAAAGGAAGGTGAGGCAGTGGCTTCTTTTGTGATGCCAATAGATCATTTATTCCTGCTACAGTAGTAGTGGGTTTTTCATTCATCCCCCTTCTTTTTGTAGGGATTTCTTCATTTTGACTATGACCATTTTATTTTGGCTCCTGTTTGTCTCTGTTACCTATTTGGCCCTGTGAGTATTATTATTGTAGTGGCACACACTATAGGAGTTCATTAGGTCCAGTCCAAGTTGTCTCGGTTAGCTAGTATTAGCCTAGTAAATAGAACACTGAACTTTTACAATGGCATCATGTGTCACTGCAGTCATGTGAGCAGGTCATGTGAGCTGAATGCATGAACCAGTTGGATGACAAATGAACTGGTCACATGCTGCTTTCCATGCGCCCTCGTGTATACAGTGTGCAGCCTGCCCATGCCTGCCGCTCGCTCATCCATTTCCTCCTCCACTCATACCAAGCAGTACCTCATGATGAGATGAGCAAGTTCCTCTTCATCTTGATCCCTCCAATCTTGGTTCACAAATGCCCTTCAAGTTGTTCCAGCTCCAGTCTTGAAACCAGCGAAATGGACCAAGTGGGAAGACATGGAGATTCAAGAGCTTGTCGACTGCCTCATCTCACTGAAGGCTTCATTGGGGGACAGCAACTTCAAGGCATCGGCTTTCCGACAAGCTGCTGATTGCATCAATACCAGGTTCCCTTCAAGTGAGCAATCACCACCCAAGAGCGCAAAATCTTGTGAAAGCAAGTGGAGCAAGGTATGTCAGCGGCATCGGTAGGTTTGTTTCAAGATTGGATCATGACACTGACAGTCCTGCAGCTGAAATCCAAATTCTTTGCTGTCAAAGCCATCAAGTCAGCTTCTGGTTTCCACTACTTGGACGAAACAGGTGCAAGCATCACGGATGAGACCTCTGCAGTCTGGGTCAATTTTGTAACGACCTAGACTTAGAGTCGTAACACTCGAGGGCAAGACAACGAATAACCAGTGTTCACGGCTTCAAGACTATCGTCAAGTCCGAAGCGAGTAGATGAGGATTGGAGAGCGGTATCCTTAATTCGCACTCAAGCCTAAGGTGAGAATTGAACAAGTGGATAAGACTGTCGTCGTAGGTACTTTACATGGGTTTAAATACTGGAGAGAGATGCGCACAGACCGAGCTATGAACTACTACGTATGGACGAGCTATGCTGCGTACACAGCTGTGCACAGTTGAGGCTGTACGAATAAGAAAGTGGTGTCATACGATGAGCAAATGGAAAAAGGAAGGAGAATCATACGATACATTAGCCAATGAGAGGAGGAAGAAAGGATGAAATCGTAACATTACCCCCCTCTTAGATCGAGTCGTCCCGACGAGACCTGATAAGCCTATCCAATCCGTTTCCAGGTATGGATCGCTGTTGAAGACGACTCGGCTTACCAGTTACCCCATTGTCCTTGGTTTTGTCCGTTAGCAGGTACATCATTGGTGATGTCCCACTGGTCGTTCTCCCAGTCAGCCGAGGGACGCTTTATCAATTTTCCCCACCTTTGCTGGACGCCGATGGCGTTCCATTCGGCTGATACGATGGTGGAGAACGTGAATACGTGGAACGGTCCGAGGGAGAGGGAGATGACGATAGGTGTATTTTGGCGGGCTGATTCCTGAACAACAGAGGAGGCTCGGTCGAGGATGGCATGGGAGATGACATACAAGAGAAAAGCGAAGAAAGCGGAGGTGGCACAGAGGAAGAATATGATGAGGGACATGATTGTGGTGTGAAGAGGTTGGGGATGTCGAGGGTGTAGAGAGAGCTTATATCCCTCCTTCGAAGTCTAGCCTCGTGGCGTGGAAGCGTGTCGCGGTATCTATTGAGTAATCATGGAAAAGGGTGGTGAAGTCTGAGGTGGAAATCCCTCGGATCTTTCTAGGAGAAGATGGATTCTTTTTGTGGAACTCGGCAATTGCTTTATCTGCGTTGGCCAGATTGGCTAATGGTTCCCAGGTGCGATCTGTCTCATCCCAGCCTTTCCAATGGACGAGGTATTGGAGTTGTCGTCCTTTCATTCGTGATGCCACTATTTCTTCGACTTCGTATTCTTCATATCCTTCTTCTGTGATTACGACTGGATCAGGGCGTAGAGTTGGTTGTCCTTCGAGAACATCCCGATAAGGTTTGACACGGGAAATGTTGACCGTTGGATGGATGTGAATAGATTTGGGGAGGCGTAAAGTGACTGCATTTGGTAGGACTTTTGTGATAGCGTAAGGTCCGATCCATTTTTGGGTCAATTTCCATGCGGTGTACGGGAGTTTGAGATGTTCCGTGGATAGCCATACCTGATCGTCGATCGCATAATTCGGTGCTTCGCTTCTTTTTTGCTCCACGGAACGTTTCATTCTTTTTTGGGATGCCTCGAGGGCTTCCTTAATTTCCGCGTGAGCTTCTCCTGCTTCTTTGCCAAATTCTCCAGCGGTGTTTTTGGTATTTCCTTCGAAACCTAAACGGGGATGATAATTTCGGGTGATGGCGAAAGGGATGGTGCCAGTGGCAGAAGTGAGGGCATTATTGTGCTGAAATTGGGCTAATTTGATCCATTCTGCCCAGATGTCCTGCTTCTTTGCCATGTAAGCCCGGAGGTATTGTTCTAGATCTCAATTGATCCTTTCGGTTTGCCCGTCGGTTTGAGGGTGATAAGCTGTGGAGAGCCGTTGCTTGATCCTGAGGAGTTTACAAAGTTCGGAAGTAAAATCTGAAACAAACTGTGGTCCACGATCTGAAACTATAGTACGGGGGAGTCCGTGAATACACCAAACATTGTCTCTGAAAATACGAGCTAAGTCCTTGGAGGATGTAGTTTTGAGGCATGGGACGAAAACGACTTCTTTAGAGAATCTATCCACGATAACACAAATCGAGTCATATGAAGATGAAAGAGGAAGTCCGGTGATGAAATCAACAGAGATATCTTCCCATGGATGTTCAGGGATAGGAAGAGGTAGAAGTTTTCCTGCCGGTGCCTTTTGCTTACCCTTCGTGAGGGCGCACGTCTGGCAAGAATCTACGTAAAGTTTGGCATCTTTAGTGATACCGGGCCATGTGAAGTATCGAGAAAGGAGATGAATTGTGCGTGCCTGACCGGGGTGTCCTGCAATAGGAGTGTCATGACAAATGTTTAGGAGTTTCGTGCGAAGAGAAGAGGGAACGAAGGTTTTTCCAGAATTATTTTTGAATATTTTTTCCTCATCGTCAAAGGTAAAACCTTCTACGTCTCCTGAAATCTTTTGTGATTCGGAGATTAGTTCGTCGTAAAAAGAAGAGGATAAGGAGATATTGTTTATTTCTGGAAATATTGTGATGTTAGTGTTATGATCGGTAACTGCATCACCGTGATCTGGTCTTCTCGACAGAGCATCTGCCCGACCATTTGTTGTTCCTGGCTTATAGCACATCGTATAATTGAATTCTTGAAGGAGTGCATGCCATCGTGCTTGTCTGGGGGATAAGGTTTGAGGTTTTCGCCAGTATTCCAAATTTTTGTGATCTGTCCATATCTCAAAAGACACTCTCCCAATAAGGTAATGGCGCCATTCTTTGAGGGCTCGGATGACCGCCAAGAGTTCTTTGTCATAGATCGGATAGTTCCATTCTGCGCTATCAAAGGAATGAGAGATAAATGCCGTTGGTCGCCACAAACCGTCTTCTCCTTTTATGGATAGAACTCCTCCTGTTGCGATGTCACTAGCATCTGTTTCTACTCTCATTTCTTTGTTTTGATCAGGATAGGCGAGAAGCGGTGCCTTGGTAAAACATTCTTTTAGATCATTGAATGCCTTTTCCTGCTTTGGTCCCCATTCGAATGGTGCGTCTTTTTTGGTGAGATCGTTTAAGGGTCTAGCGATATCAGCAAAATTAGCAATGAAACGTCGGTAGTAATTGCAAAGGCCAAGAAAGCCTTGCACTTGTTTGAGTCTAGTCGGGGTTGGCCAGTCGAGGACCCCGGCTACTTTGGATTTCTGCATTTCAACACCTTCTTTTGACACGACCATTCCGAGGAAGTCCACCTTTTTTTGCTCGAAGTGACATTTTTCAGGTTTGACATAGAGGTCGTTTTCTCGTAGACATTGAAGGACTTCTTTGACGATTTTTCGATGCTCTTCCGTTGGTCTTCCTTTGGTGAAGATATTACAATCGTCCATGAAGATGATGACGACCGTGTACATGTCATTAAAGACGTCATTCATCATCTGTTGGAATGTGGACGGTGAGTTAGTCATTCCAAAGTACATCACCAGTGGTTCATAGGAACCGAGAGGAGTGACGAAAGCTCCTTTCCATTCATCGCCTTCTTTGATCCGGATGTTATTATATCCCCATCGGAGATCCATGGTGGTAAAGAGGTCAGCACCTTTGAGTCGATCTATGAGCTGAGGGATTAGCGGTAGAGGGTAAGCATTTTTGATGGTTCCGTCATTGAGATAACGATAATCAATGACCATTCGTTTTTTACCATCTTTCTTTGGAATGAAGAATACGGGTGACATTTGAGGGGATTTGGAGGGTCGGATATAACCTTTCTTGAGTTCTTTTTCGATGAACGTTCTTACTTCTTCCATATCAGGATCGGATAAGGGAATGATTCTCCCCTTTCTTGGTTCAAAATCGGGTTTGAGATCAATAGCGTGATCCCATGGTTTCCTTATTGGCATTCGTTCCGATTCATTCTGTGAAAAGACGTCAAGGTAATCGTGATATTGAACAGGTACCTTTTCTTTTAGTCCTTCTTCGATGGCTCGTTGAAATACGGAAGCCGGTAGCCGATCCCTTTGTCAGAATTTGCATTGATTGGTACATCTAGAAAACGTTAGCTCTCTTTTTACCCAGTCAATCTTGGGGTTATGGTGTTCTAACCAATCATATCCTATGAAAAGTGAGTGTGTTCCCAAAACGGTGACATAGAAGTCTGCATATTCGGAATGTCCTTGAACGTCAAATAATAACGTGACCTGATGCGTGATTTTTCCTATTGCTCCTTCAGAGCCATCCGCATTAGTCACTATGATCGGTGTTGTTAGTTTGTCCAAAACAAGATTGTGATATCTGCAAAAGTCCAGGTCGATGAAAGAATTAGATGCTCCTGAATCTAGTAAGGCGTATAGTTCTGTTGATTTCCATCCGTTAGTGGTTTTGAATCGGAGACTAGTTTTGAGAGTGAATTGTTTTTTCGTGTTGAGGGATTGTGACGATATTTCTGTGGAGCAGTTAGTCATAGGGGAATTAAGCACGTCTTTGGATGCCGCGCTTCTTCTAGAAGACGCCCCGAAAATAGAGCCTATCGTGCATACAGGAAAATCGTCGTCAGTATACTCTACGAGATCATGAACACCCTCTTTGTTCACGATCATTGGCCTTTTAAAGCCTCTTTCTGTTTGGCTTCTACCGCCAGTTTGTCCCGCCAGTACGCTTCAGCTTCCGCTGTTACATAGGCAGCATTGTGGGAGGTGTACCCCCCTCCTGTCGCCGGCTGTGGCTGAACTGGTGCGATTTCCGAAGACCTCGTGTTGGTCTTTTTCGGCTTTTTGCAGTTTTGGGCGATGTGCCCTACTTCTCCGCAGTTGTAACATGTTCAGGTATCACCGGCATACTGCATTCCTATCTCCATTGGGGCTCCACAGCCCGGCTGTATTCCTGTGGGAGTGAACCGTGGTTGGCTCTGCCCTTGCTGACCCTGGGAAGGACGATATTGTCCTCGGTAAGGCTTTGGGGTTTGAGCCGCCCTTGCCGCTCCTCGTTCCTCGTGGATCCTTTCCAACGTTTTTCCATAGACATTGTATCGTTTATAGAGTTCTTCGTAATCGTCATCGTCAATGTCACAGTGAAGAGAAACCTGCTGATACATGGTGAATCTAACGGCTTGTTTGAGCAGGTGCGCCGCTTCTCCTTCTGAGACTTTTGCTTCTCGTTTGAGTATGTCGAACTTCTGGAGAAAGTCCGACGTAAGCATAGATCCCTGCCGGAGGGCTTTCAACTCCTGATACGACTGATATTCGAGAGTCGAAATCTGGAAGAAGTTGGTGACTTCTTTTTGAAAGTCAGGCCAATCAGGCCAAGCGTCATCTCCTATAAGATCATTGGAGTCTTTCTTCTTCTTTATTTCCAGCTTGAGGTATTTCTCCATTGTCAACTGGGCGAAAGGTTCTGCCTTTCCTTCGAGATGGAGTAAGACCGCCGTTGCCAGTACCTTGTCCGACTTCCAATTCTGAGCTGAAACCCAGAGTCATATCTTTGTCCACCAGAGGCGGAACTTCTTTTTGTCTCCATCCCATTTCCCAGGATCCGCGATCTTCTTGACCGTTTCTTCTTCTTTCTTAGCGTTCTCTTTGAGAGCGTCAACCAGCGCATCTCGTAGATCATCCATGTTGAAGGGGTTCGACATTGTTGCTTACTACTAAGTATCTTCCAACCTAGTTCTGGGCAATTCTTCTGATGTATCGTATTGGGGTGGCGAATATCGATTCTTCGCGAGTAGTATAAATCTTCTGAGGCAACGTCTTGCGCTCAAGTAGGTAGTCTTATCCAAGTGTAACGACCTAGACTTAGAGTCGTAACACTCGAGGGCAAGACAACGAATAACCAGTGTTCACGGCTTCAAGACTATCGTCAAGTCCGAAGCGAGTAGATGAGGATTGGAGAGCGGTATCCTTAATTCGCACTCAAGCCTAAGGCGAGAATTGAACAAGTGGATAAGACTGTCATCGTAGGTACTTTACATGGGTTTAAATACTGGAGAGAGATGCGCACAGACCGAGCTATGAACTACTACGTATGGACGAGCTATGCTGCGTACACAGCCGTGCACAGTTGAGGCTGTACGAATAAGAAAGTGGTGTCATACAATGAGCAAATGGAAAAAGGAAGGAGAATCATACGATACATTAGCCAATGAAAGGAGGAAGAAAGGATGAAATCGTAACAAATTTCCTAAAGGTATGTGCACCATGCCAACTCATCCCACTGCTGAGTTGTTGAGTCGGCCACTTGTTTGCTTGCTCACAAATTCCCAGTCACATTCCACTGCCAAATCTTTCACCCGAAAAGGTTTCGCTTTCTACTATGACATTGAGAGGATTCTCCCTGCTGGTGTCACCCTGAAAAGGTGACATGTCTATCGTCCTGGCAACATCTCTGGTGCTAAGTCCCACATGGATGCTGCACACTCCGGTGTACCATTGGCAGGCCCATTGCATTTGCATCAACAAATGATGCCTGCTGGATTGAGTCTGGCGCATCTGCATGCTGTTGCAGAATACACCATGTGGCCCACACCTGGGCCCTACAGTACATCGGCCATGGCATCAAATGCCAGCCCCATTCACCCCTATTACCAAAGTGCGTCTGAGTCCACTGCCGCTTCTGCCATCGCTGTGCCACCTGCTTATGCTGCCATAGCAGTTCTGATTCCAATACATGAGCCGCAGCCTGTTTCCCCCACTGTGACTGCTTCAACTTCCAACATGCACTGCGATCATGATGTTCCTGCTCCACTAAGTCCTTCAATTGCCATGCACTCTCCTAGGCCTGCTGCTTCAAGCACTGCCAGTGCATTGACAACCACAACACGGCCTACTGGCCTGGGAATACCTGCCTATGCACCACCAGTAGTGGCAGCTCAGATTGTGCAGCACACAATCCACTCTCCCACCACAATCACTTCCTCAGCACTGGCATCCGAGTCATCACTGTAACGACCTAGACTTTGAGTCGTAACGCTCGAGGGCAAGACAACAAGTAACCAGTGTTCGAGGCTTCAAGACTAATCATCAAGTCTGAAGTGAATAGATGGGGATAGGGAGCGGTATCCTTAATTCGCACTCAAGTCTAAGACGAGGATTGAACAAGTGGATAAGACTGCCATCCTAGGTACTTTACATGGGTTTAAATACTGAGGCGGGCTGCACACAGACCGAGCTATGTACTACCTTGTAAGGATATGCAATGCTGCGTACATAGGTATGCGCAGTCGAGGCTATATGAGTAGAAAAGTGGAGTCATATGAGGAGCAAATGGAAAAGAGGATGGGAATCATACAATACGTTAACCAATGAGAATGATGAGAAAGGAGAAAATTGTAACAATCACTTTGTTTTTGCTCTCCCCCTAGTACCTCTCCATCGGCACAACTGCCATGGCCACCACAGCCAGGTCCCAGCACCTCTCAGTCCACCATTTCTTCAAGCTCGACATCATTTCCAAGTGATCCAAACTCTGTCACACCATCAACACCATCAGTCTATTTGTCGCAACGTCTGCAGCATCATTCCGCATCCCCAGGCTCCTCTGTGGTCACAAGCGTGAGTCAAGGAAAACGAAAAGAGCCAGCAAGTGAATATAGTAGCTTGCAAGGCAGCAAGGCAAAGCATATGCAACCACTTTCAGTGGCAGTGCAAGTGCAGGTTTCAGCATCAGGTGCAATGGAAAAAATTGCCACACTGCTTGGTGATGTCATTGTAAAGCTTGACTCACAAAAACTGCCTGAGCCTGTTGCCACTGACATTTTCATTCTTGCCGCAAGAATTTTGGACTCGATGGAATTAAGCATCAAGTACAAGATGCTGTTGGCCAATCACATGAGTGATCCGAGGAATGAGGCCACTGTCAAGTTTCTTGTTGGTTTTTCACCTGATTCACAGAAGGGTTGGATTCAGGACAAGTTGCAGGAGTTCAAGTTGAAGTCCACAATTTTGTGAATTATTTTTGTTTCATGTTGAGTAGATATGTAGCACCATGTACTTATGCACATATAGCATTATGATATACTATATAAGCAGTACTCAGTTCAGCCATTACTGGACTATTAAGTGGCTTTTATTCGGGCATTTCAGTGTCAAAAAAATGTTGGCCATGAGATACTACCAAGCGGAGTCTGAAAAGTATGCCTACCGTTTTCCAGTCCCCTCGACACTCTGCAAGGCTTCAAGCACCCCAATCCCCTCGATGCTCTGCAAGACTTCAAGTATTGATGAACAAACCCATTGCTATGACTGGAAGAGCCCAACCCAGCCCATCCATACAGAAGCCTCCAGCAGACAACACAACACCATCAACGGCCCATGGAGCCTCAAGTATGTCTCAGAAGAAGCGACGCGGTAGGGGAGCCAAGGTGGCTCCTACTCCTGCTCCTGCCGCTGCTCCTGCTGCTGCATCTGGGCCAGTGGATCCCCCCCCTAGCAAGATATCCTGGGAAGGAAGCCGTACAGATGCGCTAGTTACTTGGATTATCTCTCGTCCTGCTGATCGCCATGTTCTATATCATGATCAACATTCATCCTCATCGACTCTCCCTCCCTCTGGCGACAGACCATCTGGCAAGAACAAGAAGGAGGTTGCCACTGTCATCGCACAACACATTTTCGGGAAAGATCCAGAACACTCTGTTCAATTCGCAGCAGATCCAGCAAAATATACTACCTCTGTAATCAATCGACTAGCAGTGTGAGTACTTTACTCAGGCTTCATTTGGTTAGCATACATAACTCATATCCCATAGGCTGAAATCCAAGTATCACGATCAACACGCTCGGTTCAAAAGCACCGGAAGCGGTGTTGCACCCCCAGACAATGGGGATAACCTACCCAATCTACATGGTATGTAGCTCATTTCTCTGAATGTGCTACTATTACAGCTGAATCTTTGTCTAGAGGATGTTGTTGCCGCCTTTCCCTACTATAAAGAACTCCATGCCATTTGGGGTGGTGTTCCATCATTCGACAGCCAGCTTGTCTCATCCAAGCCCAAGGTCAATCATGCAGAAAACCTATTGAAGATCATGCAGTCGAAACCCAGCACCAATCAGTCCATCGACGAGGATGATGAAATGCAGGACGGAGTTGAGGGAGGCGATGATGAAGGTGACAAGGAGCCAGGCCCCAATGTTGAAGTGGGGCCATCACTACAAGGCTGGCAGCCTGAGGATCCCGCCCGATACAAGATGGATCACCCAGCCGTCAACTTCCCTCCGCATGCCAGTGAGTGCGATGACGATCAACTCATGGAGGATAGATCACTGGCACCCGTAAGATCCTCACATCATCATATCAGGAAAATTTAATAGAAAAGATAATCTTGGCTATACCTTTAGCTATGCTATCAAACCCTATAAGATTTATCAAAATGATACACCCACTGATCATACTATATAGTTTCTGGGAGCATTTATACCATTGATCAAACCCATCATTAGGGTTAAGTAGATCATATATGTCTGGATGATATTGGTATATCATTAGTATCATCAATATCATCTTGATATACATGACACAGCTGATGGTAATGACCAAGTGTA
>JBBPSU010000411.1:0-13023 GCA_038093755.1 Tylopilus microsporus | reverse complement strand
ATTAAGGATACCGCTCCCTATCATCATCTACTCGCTTCGGACTTGACGATTGGTCTTGAAGTCTAGAATACTGGTCGTTTGTTGTCTTGCCCTCGAGCGTTACGACTCTAGAGTCTAGGTCGTTACAATTCCGACCAGAACTCCGGAGTTCCGGAGTTCATCGGAGGATAAGTCACGGTCTTAACACATGAATTCTGAACAGGACATGGAATGCATAGTCCGGGAAGGGGGAGAAGATTATAATTCACTTCATATATCCCCAAGCTATCCGCAATGACACTTCCGCGGAACTCCCAAGCAATCCGCGACGTCATTTCCACAGAACTCCCGAGCACGTGCAGCGACATACATACCGCTACTACAACTCCAAACATGAAGATAAACCCACATCGTGAACAGTCATATACCACGATACACTCACACTACCAGATACAGAGCAGAAGCTCCGGCGAACCACATGCAATGAGGAATTACATCCTCCGCCTCCAGAATACATGTTTGAGTTAGTGGATCAGCCCAACATTGGAAATCATGAAAACACCAATGGGTCTTAGATGTCAAGTCTGACGGACGGAAAGAGAACCCGCTTAGAAGCAAAGGGTTTCTCATCAGGTTGAAGTGGTGGACTTCAACCAAATAAATCTCACCCGTAGTCCGTTTCCAAAACAGTCCGGCTCACACTAGCACTCACCGAGCACTGGACGACTGACACACTCCCGGACATCATGTCCAACACGCATACCTACAATGGAAAGCTCAAAGAAAACAGCCGGAAGTACTTCCTGGCTAGGAGAACAAACCACTCCAACACTCCGCGCCTTATACGGACTCAAACAGGTCGTACTTGCCTGTTGGCACATTATAAATGAGTCCAAGGATTCAAGTGTTCTGATATCCAATGCTGAAATCTTCTTACACCACAAGATGGGTAATACCACCGTAGATGCTATCGTCTACAGTGATGACGCCCTATGCTGCGATCCAAACACTCCAAGATAAGACCCACTCTCACGTGGAAGTGGAAATCCCGGAACCCTAAAAGTTCCGATGAAATCCCTCCGGATGCAATGCTACCTGCCTCAAAGGCCGGAAAGTCCTAACAGACCCAACTGCATACCTGGAGATGATCATAGACCATTGCGACATGCAAATCCGCGCACAACTCACACATTCCCCTTCCCTGCAGGACACTATCCTCGACCGGACAGCGAGCCCGTCAATCCAACGCGGACATCCCGCTTTCAATCCGTCATTGTCATATCCCATAATTTCGACAAGTTCAACTCCGATGTTCCGGACTCAACTCCGGACTCGACAACACAAACTCCAGACCGATTCGTGATATAGTATAGTCTTTCACTTCCAGACTTGTATATCCATCTCACTCTTACGTTCGTCTCCATTCCTCATTATTCATCTTTGTTCCATTTTTGTATTAGTTCCGCTCATACATGTCTCCAAACCTGTGCCTTGCTTAGGAGCACAGCTCTGGCCTTTTGCCACTCCGACGTCCGTCTCACTAATCACTTACTCATCACAACAACTCCGTTACTAATGCTATGTCTGCGCTCTGTATATAAACTCTCCATACCAAGCCATGTAACTCAGGCTTCAGTTCGAATATCAATTATTACCAACTCCTCCTGTCCAAAGTCTTGAAGACTTCATACTCCCTCTCATCCACTCGCAGACTTAGTCCTCCTCGGACTTAGGTCTTGCCCCTTCGGACATCCGAACCTCCGCTCTTCCGAAATCTGGGACTGACTCTGACAAGGGCGCACCACATACGGTGAAGCCAAGTCCCACTTACGCTCTAGCACTCTGGAGTTCCGGAGTTAGACTCGGAGTTGAACCAGTCTTAACAGTCATAGGGTCACTCCTATACCATGCTCGGAACAACACCGGACACATCCTACGCCTTGACGACGCCTTCCCATCATAGCACAAGCCCGTCACAGGAATACCTGGACAACGCGCCGCATATCCTCCGATACCTCATCGGAACGAAACCCTATGCGCTAGTCATTGACGGATAGTCTGGACTTGGCATCACCGCATTCACCGACTCTGATTTAGGCATCCGAACCAGTTACCCGCCAGTCACAACCCACATACTACCCACACTGGCCAATGGAATAGTCAGCTGGAAGTCCCCTTCCCAGCCTACACTTGCCATGGAAACGGAACACATGACCCTGAGCATCCGCTCTAGACAGACCACACGGATCTGCTCGCCCTTAACAGAACCCGGACATGACTTACGTCCGATTCCGCTTGTCAGGAAACAAGCAAGGTCCTACTCAAATGGACAATTCCATTTGATCCCATTCCTATTCCACATGCGTGCTTACCGCGCACTTAGCGAGGGGGAGTGTCGAATAGATAAGTAGGGTACCTAGTACATACGCCCCCATTAGACTAGAAGTAGTACAAAGGACATCCGGACATAGTCCATGACTGTCCAGAGTTGGTCCACACCAGACCCCACATCGCACTGCACTGGACTTGGTACATCCATACCGGATACAGTCCGGACCTTATGTAATAAGGCATGCAGATGCAGCAAGGTCTTCAGATACCCTCTGGGGATCGCTTAGACGCTTAGCAGACAGTATATAGTATACCAGGGAAGCCTCCCTGATGTAATAGTCTTTCTGTCTCACACCCATCATCTGTGCTCGTCTCAACCACCCAGGTAAGTCTGGTGGCCTTCCCTCACAGACACATGCTCTGCTTGACAATCCTTACACATGTGATGTTTTCCATTACTAATGCAATGTCCATGCTCTGTATATATAGTTCTCAGTACATAGTCATTAGCTTTAGCTTCGATATTGACTTAGACAATCATCCTCTGTCTTCCACACTCCAATTCATCTTCCTCTTTGTGATCCACCAAAAGTCCTAGTGACTCCGATCGACCTCCGACTATCCGCTCCGAAATCTGAGGCATGCAACCAAGCAAGGGGGCAGCACACAAGCTGAACCCAATGCCTCATTCCAACCAGAACTCTGGAGTTCATCGGAGAATAAGTTACAGTCCTAACAGGTGCTCATGAATGGAAATTAGCGCTAGCAGTCAATCTGCCTTTGTGGTATATTTGCTGCCACATCCAACGGATCATAGGATGTATTGCTGTGTTGCTCCCAGTCGCTCAGTGGGAGTGGGGTGAGTTAGTAATGAAAAAGTTGGGAGAGCCCTCGGTCCCTTGTGCCTTTGTGCTCACTAGTCTACTGGTTTCATCAATGTTTCATGTTGCCATCGATTCGCTCGTTCCGCCACAACCCCAGCTGCAAACATGTCCTTGGTGCACAGGTGCAAGTCAAGCAAAGAAGCTCTCAATGATGACCAGCGGTGTCCCTGAAGTCCATGTGTCAGATGCCGGTGCGCATGTCCCGCCCAGTCATATCAGACAACATTCTCGCCTCCACTCCAGAAACTTGTCTATATATTCTTTCCTAGACCACATGCTATCATTTCCAAGGATGAACAACCTGTGGACGAAGAGGCACCACCACCTGCCCTGGATCCGATATTAATCCCAGCCTCACAATCTGATAGGGTAATGGTTTCCAGTGCTCATGTTGGTCAAGAGCTCAACCCTGGCTTCTCATTCAGCAGTCTGCCCAAATCAAACTTGGAGCCCAATGGTATACAAGCGTCAGGTGCTAGAGCCTCTGCAAGATGTGGTCATCACCACAAACATTCCCTCTCACACAACCTCTTCTTCTTTCTCGAGCCGGGACAACCGAAGATACTAGAAATACCAAATACAGAACAGAACTTGCAAACTGCACCTACACCCATGCCGGTCTCTCCATGGGCTTCAAATGCGAAGGCAGGGAAGCTCTCCCTGGCGGCTGAGCCTATCCCACGTTCTCAGTCCAAGTCTCCTGCTTCTGTGTTGAATTTGATATCGTCCTCCCAGTCCAGCAATACTACACCTGAGACCATAAATCTATCTTCTACCAGAACAGCTGCGATGATCATCGCCTCTGCTCAATTTGCTCTGGGCACGCTGCTGTGGACATGTGGTCAGAGCATTGGTTTACTTGCTTGCATGGGACTTGGTTATTGGGTCATTTTTGATGCGTTAGGTGTGGCTGGACCTGTCATCATCATAAGAAGAATGGGAGGGAAGATCAGTGGGATGTATGGGTGAGTCTAACTTATCTCCCACTGTCCTGCTCAGCTACTCAGCCCTCAGTTAAGTCCCTGCACGCCGTGGGACAACACTGCTCTTTACGCAGTGTGTGTATTTGATATTTGCCGGCATTTACATTGCAAAATAGGTTATAGAACATGCCCATGGATATGTCACATGGACATAGCAGTGGGGCCATGAGAGGCATAGGCGATCACCATTGGGGTGACGAAAACATCGAGATGCTGGGGTGAGTTGTTGATCAAATACTCTCTTGATATCATTGGACTCAGTGAGTTCCAGCCTCCATTTTCCTATCCTACTCGTTTGTCTGTCCCTAATCTCGTTAGTTTGCACCTCCGCTGTGTTTGGTCAACACGAGATGCTAGTGAGCAGTAGGTTTTGGTTCATTGCTTCTCACACCTCGGCCCTGAGTAACTTTATCCCTGAAAGTAACTGACAAGCATCTCCCTTCGCCCCTCTCTCTCTTACAGCTGGGATACCAAGCCAAGCTGCCAACAGAGCATCAAGCAGGTGCTCTGCGGATCTTTTGGAACCCATATGCACTGCCACCCATTTTATTCTGCCTGGCGATCTTGGGTGCTGAGATGATTCTAGATGTGTAAGTGTACTAAGTTTATTCGCCTGTTCTCAGCTGCGCATTAACCCTATCTAATGAATTATGATCTGACTGTGATTTCCTTCCTACCACACACTATGCTCCATTCAACCTTGCGCTTGCTGCGGTGGAAGTGATTGTCACCTCACATGTGGCATTTGCTGCCTGTGTCATACTCAGTGGAGTTTTGCTGCAGACCGCACCTCCAATGAAGATACTTCCTGCATTGAACAACCATGGATTTGTTGGAGGTGGGGCTTCATGTATCTGTGGGGATTAGTGGGCCTACCAGGAGAATGGAAGTACTCTGGAGGGTTGTCAGAGAGGTGCATGGACCTGTCCTGTTAGTCGTGCTGAAGATTAACTTTGAAGAACGCAGTAGATTGAGTGCCACGAACACGTCGTCCATTTGCCAGCACCACATGTGTGGCAGATTGTACCTTCCAGGCAGCCGTGATCCATGAACGTGCACCCCTCTGATGATGCTCATGCAGGTTCAAACAGCCATGCTAATCACGATACCCATTCTCACTCTAATCACATTTGGAGCGATCTACAAATGTCATCGCCCACGCTCATCATCACACTCTCACTGCACGTGAAGCCGAGCCTCCCTGATGCGGACATTCTTGCATTAACGCAATGGGCAAGTTCACGTGTCCTTTCAGCATTCTCAAAGAGCAAGGATGGGGCAACAGCTGGAGAAGTGGAGGTCACTGTAGGTGTGAGGGCCTGATCAAAAACAGGTATGTGTTGAATCTTGATCCCCGCTTCAACTCCATTGATCTAACCTCTTGATTTCAGGTATGAGATCGATCGTGTTGTGGGGTCTGGGGTAGTCGATGGAACCATTGATCTTGCTTGTGCACAGCAGGATTGTGGATATACCCCTGGTTGACTGTCTGTCAACTTTGCTAATTCAAAGCAAATTTACAATCGAGTGGTATTGATCAATCGAGGCTGAGGTCACTTGATCTACACTAATTCAAGGTATTGAATAGGCGTCATATCATCACACTCAAGCCTCAAGAGGGGCCTTGCCTTTGACAATGAGGCTAGAGGAGCTGAATCAACCGGGCTCTTTTTGTTCCTTGCCCATACAGCTCAATCTTTTCTCGGATTATTTTACACAAACATGTCAACAGCAGCTTGGAAGATGGTCGAGTCCCTCAAACTTGAGGGTATGATTCTTTCCATTTGCGTCCTTCAGGCTGACCTCCCACTCTTGCACATGCAAGCACATGCAGGCACCTTCGTGGTCACAGGTGGTAACCATGGCATTGGCAGGGCGTACAGCTATGCCATCGCTCAAGCAGGCAGCAACATTGCCATGATTTACAGGTGCACCTTGCCCAATTTTCTTGTTTGTCTGTGCCACATCTACACTCCTTTTGTAGACAATCCAAGAGTGTGCCTGACGTTGCCAAGGGGATCCAGGGCAGCTTCCCCAATGTCAAAGCCCAGGTATGGTTCTTTTTATATACCTCAGGCGGGGCATTCGTAATCTCACATTGCTTGTACAAGCTTTCCAATGCGACATCTGCGACTTTAACAAACTGCAGGAGACCTTTAAGCTCATCGAAAGTGGATTCGGGGGTTCCATCCATGGTGTCATCGCTGTTGTGTTTCTTTACTTTGGATTCCCTCTGATGGTCATGCTGGTTCATCGTGCCTCAGAACGTGGGCATTTCGGTCATCAAAGCTTCACTCAAGTCGACCCACGAGGACTTCAGCCAAGTGTTTGGCATCAATGTCTTTGGTGTGTTTAACACCTGCTGTGCCGCCGCCCAGTGCGTCGTCTTTCCTTTGCATGTTTTTATTGGCTGGTTTGATGTGAACCTGTTGATAATGCAGGTGCTGGATGAACAAAGGCGAGGGGGGATCCATCATCATCACTGCCTCCATGTCCACACAGATCATTAACCAGGCTTTTCGCAACCAGCCTTTGACTCAGGTAAACCTTTTTTTTTCTTTTCACCCGTGTTTCTCAGTTGATGATCGCTTGCCAGTGGGGACTTACAGGCCTTTAACAACTCATCCAAGGCAGCCATGCATCACCTTGGGCGTGTGCTCACTGCCAAGTGGGCCCAGAATCACATTCATGTAAACACTGTCTCTCCGGGATACAGTACATATGTCCTGTCTCATCGTTCTATGTTCTGTGCTGGTGTCATTAATGTGAGCGATGCCATTGTAGTGGACACCAACCAGACCAAGCACATGGACAAAAAGATTTGGGAGCACCAGGAGGAGAACGTGCCTCTCTGCCGCTTCAAGTTTACCAAGGTCAGTCCCCTCCCCTCTGTGCTGACATGGATGCTGACGCTGCATGATGGGCGGGGACTACCTTGTTGATGGGTATGTACCACTTTCCATGTGTCACGTGGATGGATTGATCTGATGCATGCCAACAGTAGCCAGCTCACCTGGTAAAGCGCTCGTCGAGAGCCTATGATCAAAGGACAACGGTGTGTATGATAGTGTGATGGTGCAATGTAGCCATAGGCAGCAGCATGTGTATTTTTAGGCAGCATAGTGATGTATTTTTAAGGCAAAATGAACAAGAACTGCCATTGTAGCATTTGGTGAACATTTGGTGAATGTGATTGCCTCGAACCTGTGGCATAATCCCAAGTACTGAGGCTGAATGCATGCTTGCGATGGCAACTAAGACACGATTGTTAGGCCAACATGGCCAATTGATGCTGTGTTGTGATGCAACAAACATTGGGAACAATGCAGGGAAATAACTCTGAGATTGGCAGGATGTCCTAGGTTCATCAGCAAACCCCTTATGTAATGTGCAGCACTGTACAGCTCTGTACAGTCACACTACAGTGCCACAATGTTACAGATAGGTCCCTCTTTGTACAGTGCTGTACAATGAGTTACAATGAGCTAAAATATGGTTATTTTCATGTTGTGTTCAACTTTGATGTCTGTAGTGCAACTGTGACATGTCTGTAGTGCACTGTAGGTCTGTAGCCCCTGTGTGAAACAAAGGGGTTTGCTGATGTTAAATTGATTGGTTAAGAATGACAAGTGGTATGTATCGCAATATGTATCTGACAGGGCCCATTTGATGTGTCTCATCAGCCTGTGCGGAGACAACACATCGATGAAGGGATCCATATCGAACAGT
Source organism: Tylopilus microsporus (assembly GCA_038093755.1). Taxonomy (NCBI): domain Eukaryota; kingdom Fungi; phylum Basidiomycota; class Agaricomycetes; order Boletales; family Boletaceae; genus Tylopilus; species Tylopilus microsporus. The sequence goes on along the minus strand of JBBPSU010000411.1, from coordinate 5,117 downwards.
AAAAGTTGAGCTTGTGCCATGATAGTTCCTCGGGTGCATGCTACAAACATTGACATGAACCTCAGCATCCAAGCGTCCGAAGTGGACTCTCACCTCAGTGATGTGTTGGACATGCGAAGAATCATTGTCTGGAGTTTTATTGATGGCAGGACACACTTCGGAAGAAGGCGGGGCTGTAGTTTGTTCCCCACTGCCAAGTGAAGCAACCTTGGCCTGTTCAGTCAGTGCAGGCGGTTTTCATGTCCCTCTCGTCTTTTTCTTCTGTAAAGAACAATCACCTGTTATGTTCTACAAATATACCATGATCCTACTTCATTACCGATTCACATCAACATCTGCTGGACCACATGGTCAGTTATCTGTACCACTAGCAAACAGACGAAAATAGGGGGACATGCACTTTGTCCCACTGAGCGAGGGCTATCATGAATGACTTCTTGTTCGATGGCAGTGCTCTCGCTTGTGGTATACTGGTCGGAGGTGTATCGTTCAAGGCGTTTGATGAACCATCCTCATTGTCTGGATCCACCCCAAAACCTCCAATGTGTGTTTCCTTTGGATGACCTGGTGGGTTTAGGCTTTGGCCTTGGCTTGCGCACCTCAACAGGGGATGTTATTGGCAGACCGGAAGATGGAGAATGGTTAACCTGGGATGTGTGTGGTGGTAATGTGCCAGGCTCGCAGGGATGCTCGTTGAGGTCCAACACTGGCGAGGGAGGCTGGCACGTACTGTCAACAAGTGGCAAATGGCAAGACCATTGCACTGCCTGCCTCATCATAGTCAAATAGTTGAGCCAGCCTGGGTGTGCTTGGTTGCAGTTCAGTCTGTAACCACTGCCAGTGTGGTGACTCCGAGCAGCCACATTGGTCTTACATCAAGCAGGGCCTTGTCACTGTCTTGACCACCGGCAATCGGTGCTTGGGGATCAGGTTTTGATGCGTCCACTGCCTGCAGTCGCGAAGTGAATAAATAGTATTCTAGCATTGGAAACATGATACCATGACTTACATCAATGTGGAGGTAGGACTCCAGGAGAATGCCAGTCAGATCCCAGAAGATGATCCTCCTCAAGTCTACAGATCCAGTGATGAGATGATGGCCATCGGGTGCCAGGTGAAGAGATTGTATACCAAGGGTGTCCTCAACAATGGCTAGTTGGACATGAGTTGAACACCTCGGCCTCTTGGTGAGTTGTGAGCACCCTGATGTCAACGGTCAGATTCAGCACATGCGGGAGAATTGAGATGTCAGTGAATGGCACCTACTCACATTTGATCGTGCTCATTGCTGCCCCTGGGTAGCTTCTTGGCTCGCCACTTCCAATGCTCCCTAGAAAGTTCCCATGCAAATTTAGACTGGCTTTCCCATTCCTGTGTATCGGGAGGCATGGCCTAGGCTTGGACTGGGTGCACAATGCCCAGTTGCCACAGTGCAGCACTGTGGTTCTGGGTCCTTGAGACAGGCCCTCTGCCTCAATGGCCATTCCCCCGCACCCATCACATTCCTGCAACTGCTCAGGCTTGCCAATGGTCCTTCAGAATACCTGGTTGAGGCATAATCACCAGTATGCATCCACCACAACCCTTCCATGGGTGCATCCATTGCACTCCATTTTGGTACTGACCTCAACTTGAGAGCAGCATTTGACACAAGGGTGCCTTGTGGACACCATCCACACAACGTCCTTCCCAAGGAAGCCTTCATACTCGTATAAGCTGACATCTCTGGTGCTGGACATTTGGATGGATATAGACAGACTTTGACAGACAGTTACTAACCTTAATGGACAAGCACTCTACCCAATTCGAGTTCCAACATACTTTCAAGCTCGCAAGTCCTACTCGCCTATTTGTCACTCCAATGCTTCTCCCCTTGGCCCTCACCTCTGGCCTCTCACAGGACCGCATCTACATCCTCGGAGGCAGAGTTCAGGGCCATACAAGCTATGGAGACCTCATCACATGGGTACGAGACAACAAACTGCCAAGATTACCAATACAGGAGGCTCGAAGCGATATACTTGCCTATCTCGCTTTCTCCAGTGGGATGACAGGGCTACTGAAGGGTACGTTGCTCAGCCTTTCCAAACATCCAGTTCCCTTCCTCAAATCATCACGTCCCCACTGGCAGCTGTCATGATTTCACACGGAAATATCATTGATTCTTTTAGTCAGATGTTTGTATACTTTACTGAGTCACTTAAAGTCCAAGGTGTATGCGTCCATTCTTACTGACCGTCTCGGTTGCTTAACATTATGTTCTACCAAAGCCTACAACATGGAATGGTCCTGGAGGTATAAATGTGATGTTCAATGTGCTACTGATACATCATGTCTACAGTCTCCATGTCACTTCATTTAGGAGTTTTTTACTTTCTTCAACACTTGTCTTCCTGCCTAAATGGGATGCTGATGTATATTTCAATTCCATTCCCAAGTAGGCATTGCACCTTGTCGATTTCCCTCCTGCTAACGTGTCACTTTCTCATCAAGGTATTGTGTTACAAGCATATATCTCGTCCCCTCCCTTGTCCACCAAATGGTACACCATTCCAGGTTCCCAACCCCTGATTCCAGCACCGTTCAAACTATAAATTGTGGAGCTGCTTATCTTCCGGTGTCGCTCGCAGAGCAACTACATCCACACTTCCCTAGCATGCAGCAGGTTGGTGAGGGTGGTGTAGATCATCTTATCATTTCCTTTTTCTGGTGCTGACAAAAGACACTAGGGTACTATGGAATGTCCGAATGTGTAGGGATATCATGATCCCTCCCGTCATTCATGGAAAGTTCTCCTCATCATCACTTCAGACACTATCTGTCTCTCTCAAGCCTGTCCCTGGCATGCTCGAGGGGCATGCCAAGAACGTCCCCGGGTCCGTCAGAATATTGTTATCTGGCATAGAAGCTCGCATAGTCTGTGAAGATGGTTGATTGGCAGCCCTCAGCAAGGCAGGGGAACTACACATCCGATCCGGCTCTGTCACACTCGGCTACTGGAAAAACCAGAAGGCAACTGATGAACCATTCAAAGACAGCTGGCTCCGAACAGGTGATCGGGTATGTATAGACGTGGACATCGTCCTATAGTATGTGCACACATATCCAATCCATAGAGGTTTCCATGGGTTGACATCCTGCATCAGCTTTGAAGATCACACTAAGGTGAGTAGCGAAAAAGGAAGATGATCTTTAGCAGCGATCTGACATATGCTCAGGTGCAGGACACACTTTAAGTTTCAGGTATGCAAGTATCACTGACTGAGATTGAGGAGACGTTGCTCCAACAACCCGATGAACTCATTGATGTGGCCATCAAAAGCATAAGTGGCAGCCGAATGGCAGACGAGCGTGTCCTGAGGGCGTGGGTTGTATTGTCATCTCAAGGCAAGGAGATTAGTATGGCCGAAGTCGTTGTGCGACTCAATATAAATGGCTCTGAGGTGGCATCAGTATTGTCGACAAGGTCAGCTACTCTCGTTTTGGGGATCAGGGATTTGGGTTGTTGACGACTGCATAACTTTTGACAGATACCCAAATTGCCCACAAGGTGCTGCACCGGGTGTTGGTGGACGCATACTGCTAGACTGATTCTGTGGTTGTTTCTTTGTTGCATATTGAAGATACGAACTGGAATTAGAGAAATTCTGCATTTATTATGAGAGCATAACGATAGAAAAAAGATCTATGGTAGCTTGCCAAGGGCCATTCCAAATGAAGACCAGCCAGGCCCCAAAGAACAGCGTTCATAATGAGCCCCAACTCTAGAGAAGACAATCTAAGACGTTCATAGGAACAGACTGGAAGAAGAATGATCTACATGCCTCTCCCGCTCTTCTCGACTGGTATCTGCTTCTGCTCCTTCTTGGCCACCTTGGTCGCGCTCATCATTGACACATCCTTCAAGTTGCCGCAAATCTCAATAAACTTGTCCAGGTCCACCTCGGACCAGTTTTGAAGGCCCTCTTGCATAAACACATATCAGTAGTCGGTGTCCCACAGCCCTTCGTACCCTGCACCAGGCCACTCCCGCGCAAACGCCTTCAATGTGGATTCAATCTCGGTCTTGGCTAACCACCCATGGGGGAGTGATGATGATGAAGCACTGATGTGTTCAAAGAGCTCCCTCAGCGCATCTACCTCTCCAGGATCGAACTTGGAGCTGCTGTATGACGGCTTGAACAACAACAACAACACGCTGGGCAACACAGCCATGCCCACATCTCGGGGCCCCCAACGAGCCCACTTGTGCACCATGTCCACCACAACGGCGCGCTGTCCCAACAGTCTGTGGCAGCCACTGGCACGAGACCCATACTCCCATGCCCGAGGAACACACCTGCAGACATACTCGGCCTGGTGGCACACCTGACTCCATCCGAGCTCGGCGCCCATGATGGCGATGACACACGGGAGGGCCATGCATGCGGCTTGTGTGTCGATGAATGTGAGGCAGGTGTGCTGTGCGAGAATGTCAATGGCAGTACAGGCATATTCAGGCATGCAGCATAGAGGACTTTGGTGTCGAGGTAGGGTGAGAGTCGGTCACCGTGGATGGTTGGTGCGGGGGTGTGGTCACTGGTTGACTCGACTCGGGCACAGACCATCCAGGCGCAGTCACCATTAGTTTTGTGAGAGCTGCTTCACAATGTCGGTGTTGAGGCCAAACTGGGAGACGAGCTCATCAGGGGTGACCAGCGCAAGCATTGCACACATCTGTACACACTGGAGTTGGAGCTCAACAGTGGCATTGCTTGTGGCTGCAGCTGCACCACTGTTAATGGTATCGCCTGTGCAGTCGTCGCCAAGTCAGCCGCCGCCTCTGCCGACGAGTTCTCTGAAGCCACTGTTACGCGTGCTTGTGTTAAGACCGTGACTTATCCTCCGATGAACTCTGGAACTCCGGAGTTCTGGTCGGAATGAGGTGTTGGGTTCAGCTTATGTGCTGCCCCCTTGCTTGGTCGCGTGCCTCGGATTTCGGAGCGGATAGTCGGAGGTCGATCGGAGTCGCTAGGACTTGGGTGGATCGCAATGAGGAGGATGAATTCGGAGTGTGGAAGACAGAGGATAATTGTCTAAGTCGATATCGAAGCTAAAGCTAATGACTATGTACTGAG
>JBBPSU010000410.1:0-13042 GCA_038093755.1 Tylopilus microsporus | reverse complement strand
GTCTTTCCCTGCCGGCAAGTTAATACGGTACCCGCTAAGATGGGTATGCTTACCTCGCCGTCCACACCATCCCGTAAGAATAAGCCGTTATCGCCCAACAGAGCAATGGCAATTTGCTTGTTGACCTTGCGCCAATTCCCTGCGTCCCATTCGTACTGTTGCGTAATGTAGGTGCGAGCCCTTTTTCTGAGGGCAGAGCGCCAATTGCCTAGATCCTCCCAGAGCTGTGGAAGTTAGTCACGAAAAAATTCGATGAGTCTGTGGCAGCTTACCAGTTTGCACATATCATTGGAACATTCAGGCCACCACCCTGCAACAGGAGGTTGTCAGTAATAAAGGGTCGTAAAGCAATGGTCTTTACCTTCAGGAAGGTAAAGAGATTGAGCGATCCTTTCCACGATCGCTTCTTCGATGTACTCCACAGCTCGTTTGTTGAATGGCGGTTGGAGGGGAAATGCGTTGATTGACGCTGCGTTGCAATGGGAGAATTGTTTCACTCGCTCGATGATGTCACGAACTGCCGGCTCGTAGAAATGGAGCTGAGACGGATCTGCTCCCTCGGTTGCAGGACCAACATAGGACCTGGGCACTTGCAATGCGGACCGGTTTCCTTGTGGCGACTGTGTAACCTCATGTCGGCTAACTTGTTCCTGCAGAGCAACCGTGACCACTGATGCACCAGGTGCAATATGCGAACGCAGGGCCGAGGTGGAGCGCTGTTGATGTCTGATTGCAGCTAAATGTGAGTTACTTGGGAGGTTTTGAGCGTGGTTCCGTCGGCGATGCATTGCCACAACGTCTTCAACGTCATTGCCTGTTGTGGTAGCAGTTACGAGGGAACTCCCAAGATTATGTGTCTCATACCTTGTAGTCCATGTGCCAGCTGGTTTGGGGGGCCTGGAATGCGATGTAAGCCGAGGATAGGTGAGAAAGAAAACGACGTACCCTGGGGATGGGAGAAAGAAGGTTCTCCGATATTCATAGACACAAGTGTACAAGCACCTAGGGGGCGGTCATCAATGTCAGAATTTGACGAAAGTAAGAACTTACTATACTCAGACCCTTTGTCGCCATTTCGAAGCGCAGCCTCTGCAATCCACTCGTCCTCGCTGGGTGCTACTTCATCGACTTCAACTTTGTTGGAAGCAAACAGCGTGCATTGCTCATTGGCTGTACGAGGTAAATGAGTAAAGGATTGAGTACGGTGGAGTCCCATACTGTGTGGAGGAGGTGAGCCTGGGTCAGACTCGTCAAGTGGGTCATCGAGCAGCATTGCCGCAGCGTTGCGGGGCCTCGAGGCTATGTCTACCCCTGCAAATGTGACTTAAGCATCATTAGACAGTCGAGAACTTAGATGACACACGAGGAGCATTATGGGGCAATCCTCCAATGGGAGAATTTGAGGTACTTTGATGCTGAATCAGGTGGTGGCTGGATTGGACTGTAGATTGCGTGCGAGAAACACAAGATACCGGAGGAGGAGCCTCCGAACCAGACTGAGTGGTGCGAGACAACAGTCTGAGATGAGAAGAACGGCCGTTTGAGACGGTGTCTTCACCGCGCCGGGTGGAAGAGCAAACTGAAGCGGCACAAGATGTCGGGGGAGTAGAGACATGGGAGGAACCACTGGAAAAGAATGAACTAGCATGGGACGATGGGACTGATTGATGAGAGGGACCCAAACTTGAAGAAGCTCCATTATGATCAACATTCGGCAGCCTGAAGCCGAACTGTTGATCTGGTGCCGCTGGAGTGAACAAGGGTTTGATGGTAGCCGATTCCTCGGGCTGAGCGTTATACTCCAGGACGGGAAGCATAGACTGAAAGCGAGGTCGTGGACGTGGCCGTGAAATACCTCCGGATCAAGAACTCGAAATGGGCGCCATTGGGTTCACTTCGAGGTCCTTGGTTGCGGCATCCAAGATTGCTAACTGTTTTGATCTTGGAACTCGAGAGGCAACCTGTAACTCCTCAAGATTCCGCATCTGACTCATTCGACCACCACTACCCCACCCACTACGTGATGATCGTCGCACCTGGGATTCTGTACGTTGTCACAAACAGAGTCAGTAGCAAAAGAAGAAACATGTACATGGGGCACACCAGGTGACGGCTCAATTTGCGATCTCTGACGCTTTGAACTGCCATCTGTCGGAGAGTCCGAGTCAGAGTCTCCATCTTCGTAAATAACTCTCCGCTTGGGGGGCATGAGCTTGGACTTGTAAGTGGAGGGAAGAAAGAATGGGAGTCGGGGTTTCAGTCCATCAACTCAATTTTATGGTTTGGGTAGTAGCCGACTCGGAGGTTATCCTGAGTCACAGAAGGACGCAAAGTTCACATGACACTAAATCTTAATCACGACATACAACGCATGCGCTACATCAAAAGTACATATCAAAATACATCAAAGGTTATACACCAACTTGAAAAAAGTGTGATTTGGAACAACCCAACAGGAGTAAGAAAATTTGTGTCAACTAAGGATTGTGGGATGTTGGAAAAGATGTGCGAAAGAACTCTACCCATTGGTGGTATGGAATGAAGATGGTGCGGTTGAGGAATACCAATCGCGAGAGGGGCTGGGGTGAGGGGGTTGGGGTGCTGGTCGTAATCGTTTTATGTTTGGGCCCTGATCAGGCTGAGCAGCGTCGGGTCGTTTTCGACTCGTGCCTGTGGTTGCCGTTTGAGCTGGAGCAAAACCAGAGCCACTGATTTCACGGAGGGGAGCATGGCATGATAAACACGATGGGAGGGGGGCGTGCTGTTGTGCTTGGAAGGTTGGCAAAGAGTCCGATTCGTCAGATGAAGAGGCTGCCAGTGAAGGAGAATGTTGAGGTTTCTGTGTACCCTGCTGGGTCAAAGGTGGTGGGATCCTGTGCCATTTACCATCGTCTAGGCCACACAGCATCTCGAGAATGGCACTGATCATAAATTCATGGGTAACCGGGTCCGCCATTGTGCTGAAGTGACCATCGGAAAAAACCATGGGGACAATGATCTTGTTGCGGAGCTTGTTGAGGAGGGGGATCAATGGGTGGAAATAGGGTGCAATATTTGGCAGTATTTCGGCAGGCCAAGAGACGTTGGACTGGATTATCCCGGTTTTCGCGATGCTGGGGTGAAATGTATTGAAGTAGGTATCAAAGCACTTTAGTTTCGCTTCTGCTTTGACTTGGTGAGGTCGCTCCATCAGCAGGCATATTCCGAGTAGCACATAGAATATCGATTCGAGGTCGTGAATAGGTTTGTGAACGACGGGTTCTTCCGGCCCTGCAACAACCAATTCTGCTGCCATCCACGACCAAGTCCCCTTGAACATATAACAGATGAGATGAAAAACCTTGTTGAATAGTAGGTGGTATGCTTACCATGTGGAACAGAGGATTCGCTTCTACTGTGGGCCATGAATTGTCTGGGGGATCGTCTGCCATCTGCAGCTTGATATCGTGGTAGCTTTTCAGTTCAGAGACCGGGATGTACAGCCATTCTTCATTATTGCGACCCAGTAGCGTGACTGGAACATCATCCCGACCGTTGGTCGAAGTCAATGGCTCAGAGTCATTGGACGGACCAGAGCTCTGATCGGGGGTGGTGGGGCAGGTGGTGGGATGGGAGGATACAGAGTCGACAGGGACTAAATAACCCCAGTCGGCAAGGAGGCCACGATAGGAGACAAACTCGCCAATCTTTTTGCGAAGACGAGCTTGGGTGTCTTCAGGAAGGGGATCCAGGAACTCCAAACGCTCTCCCAATATGGTCGCGAGGACCATGAGAAGATTGAACAAACTTATGTCGTGGTGTAGAATCTTGGCTTTCTGGAGCGCATCTCTGTGAGCTGGAGTGCATTGAGTGAATGAGATCAACGAATAAAAAGAACGCAGCCTACTTTGAATGTAATCGATGAATACCAACAGAAGCTCTGTGAGTGAGTTGAATTTCAAGACTTCAGTTCCAACGGGCATCGTTACGAAGCGAGCAAGAACGCGTAGTTGATATTGACGTTGACTTTTGCTACAGTTGGCTCTGGAAAGCAGGGAACGGAGAAAGTGTGTTGAGTTGTTGGACTGCTCCCCCGGACGGGTCGGATGAGGACCTTGTACTTGTGTTTCGTGTATGTATGTTGGAACGCCGATGACGCCTGCAGCATTGAGCATCTTCAAAATGGCACCTTCAGTATACTTCTGCATAGGGTCGATCCAAGTATCTTTGATTACAACGCCACGGCGGGTCCAGGGCCAGTGACTGGTAGCTTTCCACTGAGCCAGAGTTCGAGTCGTCTATAGCACAGCCCGAGCCATAATCATCTAGGTCCACCATGTCGGGCAGAGCATAGATGTGTGAGGGAAGCCCACCAGACTTACCTGGGTGGTTGAGACGAGCACAGAATGTGGGAGTAGACAAAGAAACTTGTTCTATTACATCAGGGAGGGTTCCCTGGTATATATACTGTATCCTAAGCATCTAAGTGATCCCCAGTGGGTATGCGAAGACCTTGCAGTATATGCATGTCTTATTACATAAGGTCTGGTGTGTGTCCGGTAGGGACAGACCAGGACCAATGTATGTCCGGAGCGGACTGACTGCAGACATGCACGGACTATGTCCGGATGTCCTTCATACTACTACTAGTCTAATAGGGGCGTATGTACTAGGTACCCTACTTATCTATTCGACACACCGTACCGCTCCAGACCATGGTTCCACGTCCGTGCATGATGTCGGAGATGAAGATTAGGTTGTCGATGGTGATCTCTCTCAACTCTGACCCACCCTTCCACGCGACCAATACGCGCTTATTTCCGGTATTGTCGAGAAGTGAAACATCGAAGCCGAGCTGAGAGAATGTCGCTTTTGTGAGACCGACCAAGATATGCAAGAATATCTCTGGCTCCGCGTGCATGTCGATGAAGTCCATCTCGAGTGAACCTCCCTGATCGAAAAATGTCACGTTGATGGTGGACCCCAGTATTCGGAGGCAAGGGGCGGCATGTCTGCCGTCTTGTGCATATAAAAGTATGCCCGTTTTCCCAGCGATATCAATGAAGGAAGACTTTGACGTCTCGGAGCTCATCTTGCTTTTCATCTCACCGAACACAAGTACGTCTCTCCAGTCCAACTCAGCGCCATCGGGACTGAGGACCAAGTCCGGCTTTTGTTGGAGATAAGACCCTCCAAAGGGTTTGTTGGCACCGTGAGCATGCCATCGTCTAAGGACTTCAATGTCAATGGTACGTCGAACATGGGAAAACAACCAACCGATGTGTCCGGTCTTGAGTGATTTTCTCGACGGCTTCGAGGACGCTGTTGAGGAACTCAGCCATAGGTGCTTCTGCATGTGGCCCCTTTGTTGTTTCTGGGAAATTGATCCAGCGTTCCTTGTCTCCTAGTCCCTCCTTCACCCCATAAATCTTGCTTTCGCGTAGGTGGCGCAGAACTTGGGACATCATCATATTTGAATTTGAGGACTGGAATAGCGCGAAGTCGGGGAACAATTCCTCCAGAAACCCTCAGCTTTCAGACGTGTTGAGGTGCCACCGGAAATCTTTGGTGTCGTTCTCAACCAAACGGTCCATCATGTCACGGAAACCATCGGTTTTTTTCCTGTATCCGAATGGAATACTCGCAAGCTGGAGGGTGACATTGAATGGAAATATACTAGACATAAAAGCAAAAACTTACTTGAGCAGCGTTGCGAGGCGTCATATGTGCACAGACACGCAGCGACGAGGACTATAATTTTTTTGTTTGACATGAGCGATTTCCTAAACAAGAACCCACCTGTTGCAGCGATACCGCATCCGAGTCCACCGCGCTGCACATCGAGGGAAGGGGGTGAGGTATCAGAGAATGAGGACTCTCTAAGATCTGAGCGACGACTATGATGGCCAGATATAGCCAAACAGCTGGAACTCGGGGATCAATCGATTATCGACATTTACCAGCACACGGACTGACATAAACGAGTAATTGGACATGCGGCAAATACTACCCATAACCGTCACAAGTTTCCTACCGATAGCGAATAATACAGCTCCTTGGACCACTGGCAGTACTTATTCAACCAGAATTCCGGCGACACCTCATAGCAGTTCTGACGCGTCAGGCGATTATTCGCAGCATCGCCAAAGTTGGGAATCAGGTGGGCTGGTGACCGAATCAATGTAACAGGAATAACATCTCCAATCCAACGACCATCCGGTCTAACCACACGTCGAAGCAGGTGCATCCCACTTGCGGGATGGGTGGCGAGTCCACGCTGAGGGATGACGTCAAAGCATTGTACATACGTAAGCCAGTGATCAGAACTGAGAGGGCAAAAAATGATTTGCAATTGGACAACCGAGTGACCTAAAGATGTACACGTGGTTGGTGGTAGATGTAAACAAGGCGGAGAACTTACCCTCCAAGCCTTGCTTTGGCCAGGTACTTTCCGACATGGAGTTGACAATAACTGCGTTGTATAACCTGTGAGAGTTATCAGAAGTCGCGGGAGGGATGGCCCGGAGAGTTTGCGGTGCGTCCAGAGTCCCCTCATAGTAGCGCATTTGTTGTACACGAATCTTGTACCAAATTTGCATCCGTTCAAATGGTAGATTGTAGACCTTGGGACTTCTGATCCCCGACACAGTATGCGGCGATGATCTCTCGATGTGACGAAAGTATTCACATAAAGTGGGGCGAAGGTCGGGGAGGTTGAATTTGTCAGCAGCCTCGTCTATGCTCATTCGTAGGGAGGGTTTCAGTGCAAGGTGGAATGCGGTGGAGAAGGTGGAGAAGGTTCGATGGGGTTTGGGAGCATTTGGAATGCATCCGCGTGAGAGTGCTTCGGCTTTCACGAAGTAGTTGATGCGAGCAAAGGCTGAGATGTGGAGATGATCGGTGAGCGAGATATCTTCAGGATCTATGTCATGCTTGGCATCCTGGTCGAAAGCTGTGTCGTCATCTTCTTCATGTTCATCTGTCCCGTTACTCTCCAAATACATGGCCATGTCAAAGAGTAAGCACTTCTCTGATCGATCGAGATGGCGAGCGATTTGGTTGTAATAGTCTTGGTTGTTCCCAGAGCGAGCAGGAATCTTGATCTCCTGGACGTGCACGTGCTCAGTGGGGTCCGCAGACCATTGCATAACGGGGCCGGCGCAGCGAGTGTCTGGGATGACACCTTGAAGTAGCTCTAGTTTTGGTATTTCCCAGCCGTCCTTCCGCCCTCCAGCATGAATGATCACGTCCTTGTTGTCGTGGAATTCTTGGAGTGCTTCGGAGACTTTGAGAAGTGTATCATCGCTGAAAGCTGGTGCTTGTGTGAGGTATCAGAAGTCCATAAGGGCCTGGATGGCGACGAGAAATCGGTTGGGGACTGTGCCAGCAGTGACGCCAACCAGGTAACGTTGGATGGCCCGATGGTTGCGACCGGTGACCTGTTTGAGGTTTGAAATGCCATCTCCGAAAGCGCGATAGCCGACAGTGGTTTGGATCAACGAGAAGCGAAAGTCAATTTCTTCATGTCCTATGACTATGATACACCACTGACAATCGTGGTCCCAGCAAAACCGGTGAAAATGGTGAAGGGGTTCTGTATGGAGAAAGAAGGCGGGATCAGAAAGCAACCAGCCCTTCCAGAATGGGTCAAGGACACCACTCAGTCCGAGCTGCCTGATCACTTTCAAGAATGCTTTGTAATCGGGTGGGTCCTGCTGCCAGTGGTTGCAGACGGTCCGGATGGCAATGAGCATAGCAGAACTCATGCGGGGGGGATGACGCTGTGGATCACCAAAATCCTTCGACTTGGCCGTTGTAACCGGTGACACTTTGGAGCCAGTCCCAGCGATAAGGCTTTGTTCGGGAGTGTCTGCGATCCATGCTACAAGTGGTGTGTAGCAATACCGGAGGTTGCCTATGGGGTCGCTCATCATCACTCCTACTGAGGCAGCAACCCTCAGAGGCTTCAGAATTAGATGCAAGGACTGGTGGAAAAGGCGATCTTGTAGTAAGCTGCATACACGAGTATTCTTGTGGATAAATTTGGTGATAGGGAGGAGCGCGAGAAGCATGTGTCCGTGAAGCGAGGTTTTGCTGCGGATCTTCGCATCAATGTTTGCAAGGCTTATCAGTACGGGGTGTGCCATCCGGTTACCAGTCAGGACGGAAATACTTGTCTTGTCGGAGGAGAGTACTACTCCCAAGAGTGTGCTTGCGACAGGAAGTTGTCGCTGTCGTTTCCAGTGAGTAGGAATCTTACAGATGTAACAGGACACATTACCTGCATATCCCACGCTTGGTCGCTGCTCATCCAATCATCGTAGATGCGGCAAATCTTGGCAGCGGTGGTCCAAATTTTCCGAGGGGTGAAAGTGATGTGTGGCGCAAGCAACGGATGATGTAGAAGTGATTGGAGGCATTCGATTGGCTGGCGATAAAACAAGCAGACCGTGTTCTTCGTCTGCCCTTCGGGCTTGATTGTTTCGCAATACCAAGCCAGACCTGATGGCAACGTTTCTGCATGCGTCCGTAACTGCTTTCCAGTCCGAAAGGAGAGGGGTACGCATTTCATCTGGGAAGTTGTAGTCAAACTCCATTTCGAGTCACGGGGAGAAGTGATATGTACGATGTCCAGCAAAAGCAAAGTGTCGATAGCAGACATACTGAGGCATGAACGAAGAAGCCACGAAGCGAACTGCCACTCCTCTCGAGAGGCAAAGGGAAAATAAAGGTTCTCCCGCCATTCGGTCACATACTTGTCCTGCCTGAAGTTGTCGATAAACGACCTACCACCAGGAAAGGCCTCGCTGCATCCTTCATACGTTTCCACAAATTTCTCAGACAGATTTTCACACTCCTTCATGTGGATGTCCTCATCGTCATCCATGGCAACATCTTGATCGGCATAAAGATCGGGTTCCCCAAGTTGACCAGAGTCTTCACGACCCGGACTTGGAGGATGAAGGTGGTGGTCGGGACGGGGAGAATCAGAGCAACTTGAATTCGGAGGATGAGGGTGGTCCGAGACAAAAGGTGGGGACTCGGAGCAACTCGGATGTACATTTCTATCGGTGTGATCAACCGACAGCTCAGAATGATGCATTGCAATGGGGTGAACGGGTTGAGAGTAATGGTCGGGATGGAGCTGATGAAGGGGTTGAAAAATACTTGCTGGCAAGCCTTGCCTCACAATTGGTCCACATGAGCCCGAGGGTTGATTCATGTGCTGCAAAACGTTCGTTTCCGAGCAGAACTTCTTGCCACACTGGGGGCAATGTATTTGTTTCAGGATATTGCAATTACCTTTTGCTTTGGGCATTTCGAGTTGTAAGGTAAACTTCACAGTCAGCCTGGGAAGTTACAGCTCAACAGATATCATTACTAAATGCCTCCTTCAGGAGCACCATATCCAGTTACCTTGCAATGCTCAAGCGCTCACCACTGCTGCCAACGACGCACCCAATACAATGACCTCGCAGCCTGTCACTCAGACTGCAAAACAAATGGGCGATGACATCTTCCACCTAGCCCCATTCGCCTCCCTTCACCCACACACTATCGCACCATTTTATCTCGCTCACTTGCCCTGTCCTTCTGGGAGTTTTCCCACCCGTATGTGGCAGGATTCACCACCGAATTGTGATGCATGGGTAGAAAGTATACTGGCCTCTTCTGTTTCATGTTCGCAGGTAAGTACACTTGGAAAGCAACATTAACAGTCAAGCTTAACAGGGACAGAACGCAGATGCTCTCGTCCCTGTCCCGAGAGACTCAACCGAGGCATGCTCACTCTTGGAGGCCGCCCGTGCCAACCGTCAAGTTCACCTTACATGGCGAAACCTTGCACTTCAAATCGTTCACCGCAACACGCTCGCACTTCAATACAATCGTATCCTGCTAGAAAATGCCCAAGACGATCTGCGTACAGCAGATCATTTTGTCGGCCATGTTCGCTTCGTAATCCGAAAGAGTGGAATATCCATTGCATCCGAGTATGTGATGCGTGAGGATTACGCTTCATATCCTTTGTACCATGATCATAGTAGGTGAATTTCTGGTTGTCATCCGTCATGATAACCACACTAACAACTTGAATCCCATCCCCAGACGATGCACCAAGTATTAGCATGTGTTACGATTTCATCCTTTCCTTCCCTTTCTCATTGGCTAATGTATCGTATGATCCTCTTTCATTTTTCCATTCGCTCACCGTATGACACCACTTTCTTATTCGTACAGCCCCGACTGTGCACGGCTGTGTACGCAGCATAGCTCGTCTATACGTAGTAGTTCATAGCTCGGTCTGTGCGCATTTCTCTCCAGTATTTAAACCCATGTAAAGTACCTACGACGGTAGTCTTATCCATTTGTTCAGTTCTCGCCCTAGGCTTGAATACGAATTAAGGATACCGCTCCTTAACTCTCATCTGCTCGCTTCGGACTTGAAGATTAAAGTCTTGAAAGCCTTGAACACCGGTTGCTTGTTGTCTTGCCCTCGAGCGTTACGACTCTAAGTCTAGGTCGTTACAGCATGGACACTCACGGCGGCGGGAATTGCTCATTCAAGTTTGATGTAAAATTAGATTGATATAGCATCATGGTTGTATCACAAAGCCATGTACACTACAATTAGGATGTGACTGGATACCCCGTACTTGCGCGCTATCTCCATGCTCTTGCCTCACCCACTGCGATGACAACGACATGACGACACGCTCTAACCCTCTCCCTTTCCCTTGTCACGACAACGACGCCTTCTCCGTGCTCTTGCCTCACCCACTGCAACGACAACGACACGACGACACGCTCTGACCCTCTCCCTTTCCCTTGTTGCGACAACAGGGCTATATCCATGCCCCTGCCTCACCCACTGCGACGACAACAACACGCTCTGATCCTCTCACTTGTCACGACAACGGCACCGTCTCCGTGCTCTAATCTCACCCACTGCGACGACGACGTGCCCTAACCCTCTCCCTTGTCACAACAACGATGCCTTCTCCGTGCTCTCACTGGCACCTCACCCACTGCAACGACAACGACACGATGACACGCTCTAACCCTCTCCCTTTCCCTTGTCGCGACAACGATGCCTTCTCCGTGCTCTTGCCTCACCCACTGCGACAACAACAACACGACGACACGCTCTGACCCTCTCCCTTTCCCTTGTTGCGACAACAGGGCTATATCCGTGCCCCTGCCTCACCCACTGCGATGACAACAACACGCTCTGATCCTCTCACTTGTCACAACAACGGCACCATCTCTGTGCTCTCATCTCACCCACTGCGACGACGACGCGCCCTAACCCTCTCCCTTATCACAACAACAACACCTTCTCTGTGCTCTCGCCTCACCCACTGAGACGACAATGACATGACGACACACTCTGACCCTCTCCCTTTCCCTTGTCATGACAACAGGGCTATCTCTGTGCCCCCTGCCTTACCCACTGCGACGACAATGACACGCTCTGACCCTCTCACTTGTCACGACAACGGCGCCGTCTCCGTGCTCTCATCTCACCCACTGCGACAACGACGCGCCCTAACCCTCTCCCTCATCACAACAACGACGCCTTCTCCGTGCTCTCGCCTCACCCACTGTGACGACAACAACACGACAACACACTCTGACCCTCCCACTTGTCACAACAATGGCGCCGTCTCCGTGCTCTCATCTCACCCACTGCGACGATGCGCCCTAACCCTCTCCCTCGTCACAAAAATGACACCCTCTCCGGCTCTCATCTCACCCACTGCGACGATGACGACACAACAACGCGCACCCTCCCCCTTCCTGTCCCTCATTACGACGATAATGACACGCCTTCTGCCTCGTGATGATGATGACGCGGGAATGCCGTCTTTGTGCCCACCCTTACCCAGTCTCATCATGATGACAATTTGGACGTGACAACACCGCCTCTGCACCCTCATCTTCATCCACCCTCGTCCTCAACAACACGACAATGACGACATGCCGATGAGGGTAGTGGTAGTGACGACACGCGCTTGCTCTCCCTCTAGCTCGACAACAACAATGAGTCATCATGCCCTCCTGCCCCTCCTGCCTCCCTCATCGGTGATACAATGACAACACATCACCACCACCATCACCCTCGACTTCATGCCCTGTGAGGACACGACAACGGTGTTGCGCCCTCGCCCACCCTTCCTCCTGCAACGTGACAATGAAGTTGCATCCCTCATGCACCGGCAGCCTGGGCCCATCAACTCCCACTCACCTACAAACGCAAACATGAACACGAATACATCGTGTTCGTGTTCGCGTTTGTACGCGAGCCCTTGCCATCTCTTTCACCCCTCCCACCCCATGGGTTTTCACCTGGTACAGGTATGCCCTCCCGACAGATGTCACTGCCACTTCAAGTTACTAGTAGTTATTTTTTCACGATATACGGTAGTACCTTGTCCGCGAATCATTTGATTGCCTAATATGGCCAGCAAATATATACTGTGTGAGAGTGCACTTAGCATGCTTGCAAATTTCTAGTAGTCTACAGAGGTGCCTAGCACACAATACCCTGTGACAGCCTGCAACAGCCTTTTCCCAAATAGGAAAATGGCTGTCATGCTGTGGTGTTGGCTAATGGCAAAGGGTCATTTTGCTGATGAATTAAAACTTACTCAGGAGACAAGACTGGGTGTATGACCGACCAGCAAGCAGCATAGTAACACTCACAGCCTCGAGCTTGGATCAACCATCGAGGGGTTCATCGAGGGGTTCATCATCTGTTGATACTTAAGGATCAAAAGGTGGTCACAGTCAGAGTACTTACCTGAGGGGTATGCGAGGACCGGTCGAGGAATGGCATAGCAGGGGCTTAATTGTTTGAGACATATTGAAGGGATTACATACAATATTACTACACTACAATTACATGTACGGTATACATACGTACTACGACTAGGTGGCGAAGATGGAAGAAGAAAAGAGACAGCGTGTGAAATTACCGGTCATAAGTAGGGTTTGGCGATTTCGGAGTCAGCTACAAAGTCCGCAGAGTGCATGTGCAGGGGGGGGCTGCTGCACGTGCACT
>JBBPSU010000409.1:0-13049 GCA_038093755.1 Tylopilus microsporus | reverse complement strand
TTGGTGAGATCATTTAAGGGTCTAGCGATGTCAGCAAAATTAGCAATGAAACGTCGGTAATAATTGCAAAGGCCAAGAAAGCCTTGCACTTGTTTGAGTCTGGTCGGAGTTGGCCAATCGAGGACTCCGGCCACTTTGGATTTCTGCATTTTGACACCTTCTTTTGATACGACCATTCCAAGAAAGTCCACTTTCTTCTGCTCGAAGTGGCATTTTTTGGGTTTGACGTAAAGGTCGTTTTCTCGTAGGCGTTGAAGGACTTCTTTGACGATTTTTCGGTGTTCCTCCGTTGGTCTTCCTTTGGTGAAAATATTACAATCGTCCATGAAGATGATGACAACTGTATACATGTCGTTGAAGACGTCATTCATCATCTGTTGAAACGTAGATGGCGAATTAGTCATTCCAAAGTACATTACCAATGGTTCGTATGAACCAAGAGGAGTGACGAAAGCTCCTTTCCATTCGTCGCCCTCTTTGATCCATATATTGTTGTACCCCCATCGGAGGTCCATGGTAGTGGAGGTCAGCCCCTTTAAGTCGATCTATGAGTTGAGGGATTAGCGGTAATGGGTAAGCGTTTTTGATGGTTCTGTCATTGAGATAACGATAATCAATGACCATTCGTTTTTTACCATCCTTTTTGGGGATAAAGAATATGGGCGACATTTGTGGAGATTTGGAAGGTCGGATATAGCCTTTTTTGAGTTCCTTCTCGATGAACGTTCTGACTTCCTCCATATCGGGGTCGGATAAGGGAATGATTCTTCCTTTTCTAGGTTCAAAGTCGGTTTTGAGATCAATGGCGTGATCCCATGGTTTTCGGATCGGCATTCGTTCCGATTCGTTCTGTGAAAAGACATCAAGGTAATCGTGATATTGAATGGGTACTTTTTCCTTGAGTCCTTCCTCGATAGCTCGTTGGAACATTGAGGCTGGTAACTGATCGTTTTGTCGAAATTTGCATTGATTGGTGCATCTAGAAAATGTTAGTTCTCTTTTTACCCAGTCGATTTTTGGATTGTGGCGTTCTAGCCAATCGTATCCTATAAACAGTGAGTGCATTCCTAAAATGGTAACATAGAAGTCCACATATTCGGAATGTCCTTGAACATCAAATAGTACCGTGACCTGATGTGTGATTCTTCCTATTGCTCCTTTAGCCATCCACATTTGTCACTACAATCGGGTTGGTTAGTTTATCCAAAACGAGGTTGTGATATCTGCAAAAGTCTAAGTCGATGAAAGAATTAGATGCCCCTGAATCGAGTAAGGCATAAAGATCTGCCGATTTCCATCTGGTAGTTGTTTTGAATCGGAGACTTGTTCGGAGAGTGAATTGTTTTTGGGTATCGAGGGATTGTGATGATATTTCTGTGGAGCAGTTAGTCATAGGGGAATTAAGCATGTCTTTGGACACTGTGCTTTCACTGAAAGACGCCCCAAAAATAGATCCTATCGTGCATACAGGAAAATCGTCGTCAGTATACTCTTCTAGATCATGAACACCCTCTTCGTTCATGATCATTGGCCTTTTAAAGCCTCCTGCTGTTTAGCCTCAACCGCGAGCTTGTCTCACCAGTAGGCTTTGGCTTCTGCCGTCACATAAGCTGCATTATGGGAGGCGTACCCCCCTCCTGTAGTCGTCTGTGGCTGCGCTGGTGCGAGTTCCAAATACCTCGCATTCGTCTTCTTCAGCTTCTTACAATTTCAGGCAATGTGCTACTTCTCCACAGTTGTAGCATGTACGGGTATCACCGGCGTACTGCATTCCTATCTCCATTGGGGCTCCATGGCCGGGCTGTAACCCTGTGGGCGTAAACCTTGGTTGACTTTGCCCTTGCTGACCCTGGGAAGGATGATACTGTCCTCAGTAAGGCCTTGGGGCTTGAGCCACCCTAGCCGCCCCTCGTTCCTCATGGATCCTTTCCAATGTCTTTCCATAGTTATCGTATTGTTTATAAAGATCCTCATAGTCGTTGTCACGGTCGTCGATCTCGCAGTGAAGGGATACCTGCTGGTATATGGTGAATCTGACCGCCTGTTTGAGTAGATGCGCCGCTTCTCCTTCAGAGACTTTTGCTTCTCGTTTGAGTATGTCGAACTTTTGAAGGAAGTCCGATGTGAGCATGGATCCCTGTCGGAGGCCTTTAAGCTCCTGGTATGACTGATACTCGAGAGTCGTGATCTGGAAAAAGTCGGTGATCTCTTTTTGGAAATCGGGCCACGTAGGCCAAGCGTCGTCTCCTAGGAGGTCATTGGAATCCTTCTTTTTCTTTATCTCTTGATTGAGATACTTTTCCATTGTGAGCTGGGCGAAGGGTTCTGCTTTTCCTTCAAGACATAGTAAGACCGCCATAGCCAGCACTTTATCCGATTTCCAATTCTGAGCTGAAACCCAGAGGCGTATCTTTGTCCACCAGAGGCGGAATTTCTTCTTGTCTCCGTCCCATTTCCCGGGATCCGCGATCTTCTTGACCGTTTCTTCTTCTTTCTTAGCATTCTCCTTGAGAGCGTCGACCAGCGCGTCTCGGAGGTCATCCATATTGAAGGGGTTCGACATCATTGCTTACTACTAAGTATCTTCCAACCTAGTTCTGGGCAAGTCTTCTGATGTATCGGGGGTGAATATCGATTCTTCGCGTGGAGATTGAATCTTCTGAGGCAATGTCTTGCGCTCAAGTAGGTAGTCTTATCCAAGTGTAACGACCTAGACTTTGAGTCATAACACTCGAGGGCAAGACAACAAGCAACTGGTGTTCGAGGCTTCAAGACTAATCATCAAGTCTGAAGCGAGTAGATGAAGATAGGGAGCGGTACCCTTAATTTGCACTCAAGCCTAAGGCGAGGATTGAACAAGTGGATAAGACTGCCGTTGTAGGTACTTTACATGGGTTTAAATACTGGGACAAGACGAGCACAGACCAAGCTATGAACTACTATGTATGGATGAGTGATGCTGCATACACAGCCGTGCACAGTCGAGGCTGTACGAGTAAGAAAGTGGAGTCATACAATAAACCAATGGAAAAGAGAAGGAGAATCATACGATACGTTAGCCAATGAGGATGAGGAGAAAGGATGAAATTGTAACACTACCCCCCTCTTAGATCGAGTCGTCCCGACGAGACCCGATAAGCCTATCCAATCCGTTTCCAGGTATGGATCGCTGTAAAAGACGACTCGGCTTACCAGTTCCCCCATTGCCCCTGATTCTGACCATTGGCTGGGACATCGCTGTTGATGTTCCACTGGTCGTTTTCCCATTCAGCCTGTGGACGCTTTATCAGTTTACCCCATCGTTGCTGGACTCCAATGGCGTTCCATTCAGCAGATACGATTGTAGAGAAAGTAAAGATGTGGAAGGGACCGAGTGATAAGGAGACGACGATGGGCATGTTTTGTTGGGCCACTTCCTGGATGACAGAGGAGGCACGGTCGAGGGTGGCATGGGAGATGACATAAAGGAGAAAAGCGAGGAAGGCGATGGTGGCGCAGATAAAGAAAAAGATGACAGACATGGCGGAAAGATGTTGGGAAGTCGAGGGGGAGGAGGGGTTATATACCTCCTTCAAAGTCTAGCCTCGTGGCATGGAAACGTGTTGCAGTGTCTATTGAGTAATCATGGAAAAGGGCGGTGAAGTCAGAGGTAGAAATTCCTCGGATCTTTCTGGGAGAAGACAGATTCTTTTTGTGGAACTCGGCAATTGCTTTGTCCGTGTTGGTCAGATTGGCTAATGGTTCCCATGTACGATCCGTTTCATCCCAGCCTTTCCAATAGACGAGATATTGAAGTTGTTGTCCTTTCATCCAAGATGCCAGATTTTTATGATCCGTCCAGATCTCGAAAGAAGTTCTCCCGATAAGGTAATGGCGCCATTCTTTGAGGGCGTGAATGACCGCCAAGAGCTCTTTGTCATAGATTGGGTAATTTCGTTCTGCGCTATCAAAGGAATGAGAGATAAATGCTGTTGGTCTCCACAAACCGTCTTCTCCTTTTACAGACAGGACACCTCCTGTTGTGATATCGCTAGCGTCAGTCTCTACTCGCATTTCCTTTTCTTGGTCAGGATATGCAAGAAGAGGTGCCTTGGTAAAGCATCCTTTAAGATTGTTGAACACTTTTTCTTGTTTTGGTCCCCATTCGAAGGGTGTATCCTTTTTGGTGAGATCATTTAAGGGTCTAGCGATGTCAGCAAAATTAGCAATGAAACGTCGGTAATAATTGCAAAGGCCAAGAAAGCCTTGCACTTGTTTGAGTCTGGTTGGGGTTGGCCAATCAAGGACTCCGGCCACCTTGGATTTTTGCATTTCAACGCCTTCTTTTGATACGACCATTCCTAAAAAGTCCACCTTCTTTTGCTCAAAGTGACATTTTTCGGGCTTGACGTAGAGGTCGTTTTCTTGTAGGCGTTGAAGAACTTCTTTGACGATCCTTCGATGCTCTTCCGTTGGTCTTCCTTTGGTAAAGATGTTACAGTCATCCATGAAGATGATGACGACTGTATACATGTCATTGAAGACGTCATTCATCATCTGTTGGAACGTGGATGGTGAGTTAGTCATCCCAAAATACATTACCAATGGTTCGTAGGAACCAAGGGGCGTAACAAAAGCTCCTTTCCATTCGTCGCCTTCTTTGATCCGGATGTTATTGTATCCCCATCGGAGATCCATGGTGGTGAAGAGGTCAGCACCTTTGAGTCGATCTATTAATTGAGGGATTAGCGGCAATGGGTATGCATTTTTGATAGTTCCGTCATTAAGATAACGGTAATCAATAACCATTCGCTTTTTACCATCTTTTTTGGGAATAAAGAATACGGGCGATGTTTGAGGGGATTTGGAAGGTCGAATATATCCCTTTTTGAGCTCTTTTTCAATGAACGTTCTTACTTCTTCCATATCGGGGTCGGATAAAGGAATGATTCTTCCTTTTCTTGGTTCAAAGTCGGGTTTGAGATTGATAGCGTGATCCCATGGTTTTCGGATTGGCATTCGTTCCGATTCATTCTGTGAAAAGACATCAAGGTATTCGTGATACTGAACGGGTACTTTTTCCTTGAGTCCTTCTTCGATGGCTCGTTGGAACATGGATGCTGGTAATCGATCTCTTTGTTGGAATTTGCATTGATTGGTGCATCTAGAAAATGTTAGTTCCCTTTTTACCCAATCAATTTTAGGGTTGTGGCGTTCCAGCCAATCGTATCCTATAAAAAGTGAGTGTGTTCCTAGAACGGTAACATAGAAGTCTGCATATTCGGAATGCCCTTGAACGTTAAATAAGATTGTGACTTGATGCATGATTTTTCCTATTGCTCCTTCAGAGCCATCCGCATTTGTCACTATGATCGGTGTGGTTAATTTATCCAAAACGAGATTATGGTATCTGCAAAAATCAAGATCGATGAAAGAGTTAGAAGCTCCTGAATCAAGTAAGGCATATAAGTCCGCCGATTTCCATCCATTGGTGGTTTTGAATTGGAGGCTTGTTCGGAGAGTGAATTGTTTTTTGGTATCGAGGGATTGTGACGATATTTCTGTGGAGCAATTAGTCATAGGGGAATTAAGCACGTCTTTGGACACCGCGCTTTCACTGAAAGATGCCCTGAAAATAGATCCTATCGTGCATACAGGAAAATCGTCATTAGTATACTCTTCTAGATCATGAACACCCTCTTCGTCCACGATCATTGGCCTTTTAAAGCCTCCTGCTGTTTAGCCTCAACCGCGAGCTTGTCTCGCCAGTAGGCTTCTGCTTCAGCTGTCACATAAGCGGCATTGTGGGAGGCGTACCCCCCTCAAGCTCCTGTTGCCATTTGCGGCTGTGCCGGTGCAAGTTCCGAAGATCTCGCGTTCGTCTTCTTCAGCTTCTTGCAGTTTTGGGCGATATGCCCTACTTCTCCACAGTTGTAGCATGTATGGGTATCTCCGGCGTACTGCATCCCTATCTCCATTGGGGCTCCGTGGCCAGGCTGCAACCCTGTGGGCGTGAACCGTGGTTGGCTCTGCCCTTGCTGACCCTGGGAAGGACGATACTGTCCCCGGTAAGGCTTTGCGGATTGAGCCGCCCTGGCCGCCCCTCATTCCTCATGGATTCTTTCCAACGTTTTTCCGTATACATCGTATCGTTTGTAGAGTTCGTCATAGTCGTCGTCGTCGATGTCGCAGTGAAGAGAGACTTGCTGGTATGTGGCAAATCTAACCGCTTGTTTGAGCAGATGTGCTCCTTCTCCGTCCGAGACTTTTGCTTCTCGTTTGAGTATATCGAACTTTTGGAGGAAGTCCAACGTGAGCA
This sequence comes from Tylopilus microsporus, assembly GCA_038093755.1. NCBI lineage: Eukaryota > Fungi > Basidiomycota > Agaricomycetes > Boletales > Boletaceae > Tylopilus > Tylopilus microsporus. The sequence continues at coordinate 6,751 of JBBPSU010000409.1, read as the reverse complement.
TTGATCCTTGTCGGAGAGCTTTGAGCTCTTGGTACGACTGGTATTCAAGAGTCGTGATTTGGAAAAAGTCAGTGATCTCTTTCTGGAAACTTGGCCATGTAGGCCACGCCGCATCTCCTAGAAGGTCGTTTGAGTCTTTCTTCGTACGCAGCTCTGCATCAAGGTATTTTTCCATCGTTAGCTGGGCGAAGGGTTCGGCCTGTTACGATTTCATCCTTTTCTAACATCCGCATTGGCTATCATATCGTATGATTTCACTTTTCTTTTCCATTGGCTCCTCGTATGATTCCACTTTCTTACGCGTACAGCCTTGACTGCGCATACCTATGTATGCAGCATCGCACGTCCCGTATAGGTAGTACATAGCTCGGTCTGTGCACAGCCTGCTTTAGTATTTAAACCCATGTACAGTACTTACAACAGTAGTCTTATCCACTTGTTCAATCCTCGCCTTTGGCTTGAGTGTGAATTAAGGGTACCGCTCCTTATCCTCATCTACTCACTTCAGACTGGACGATTAGTCTTGAAGTCTCGAACACTGGTTAATTGTTGTCTTGCCCTCGAGCATTACGATTCTAAGTCTAGGTCGTTACACTTGGATAAGACTACCTACTTGAGCGCAAGACGTTGCCTCAGAAGATTCACTCTATGCGAAGAATCGATATTCGCCCCCTCGATACGATACATCAGAAGACTTGCCCAGAACTAGGTTGGAAGATACTTAGTAGTAAGCAACGATGTCGAACCCCTTCAATATGGATGACCTCCGAGATGCACTGGTTGACGCTCTCAAGGAGAACGCTAAGAAAGAAGAAGAAACGGTCAAGAAGATCACGGATCCCGGGAAATGGGACGGGGACAAGAAGAAGTTCCGCCTTTGGTGGACAAAGATACGCCTTTGGGTGTCGGCTCAGAATTGGAAGTTGGACAAGGTGTTGGCAACGGCGGTTTTGCTCCGCCTCGAAGGAAAAGCCGAACCCTTCGCCCAGTTGACAATGGAGAAATACCTTGATGCAGAACTAAGGACGAAGAAAGACTCGAACGACCTTCTAGGAGATGCAGCGTGGCCTATGTGGCCAAGTTTCCAAAAAGAAATCACCAAATTCTTCCAAATCACGACCCTTGAGTACCAGTCGTACCAAGAACTCAAAGCCCTCTGGCAGGGATCTATGCTCACGTCGGACTTCCTTCAAAAGTTCGATATACTGAAACGAGAAGCAAAGGTCTCAGACAGAGAAGGAGCACATCTGCTCAAACAGGCTGTTAGATTCTCCACGTATCAGCAGGTTTCTCTTCATTGCGACATCGATGACGACGATTACGAAGAACTCTACAAACAATACGATGTATACGGAAAAACATTGGAAAGGATCCATGAGGAACGAGGAGCGGCTAGGGCGACTCAAACCCCAAAGCCTTACCGAGGACAGTATCGTCCTCCCCAGGGTCAGCAAGGGCAGAGCCAACCACGGTTCACGCCCACGGGGTTGCAGCCTGGCCGCGGAGCTCCAATGGAGATAGGGATGCAGTACGCCGGTGATACCCGTACGTGCTACAACTGCGGAGAAGTTGGGCATATAGCCCGAAATTGCAAGAAGCCGAAGAAGACGACCACGAGGTCTTCAGAACTTGCACCGGCACAGCCGCAAACGGCAACAGGAGGGGGGTACGCTTCCCACAATGCCGCTTATGTAACAGCTGAAGCCGAGGCTTACTGGCGAGACAAGCTCGCGGTCGAAGCAAAACAGCAGGAGGCTTTAAAAGGCCAATGATCGTGAACGAAGAGGGTGTTCATGATCTAGAAGAGTATAATGATGACGATTTTCCTGTATGCACGATAGGCTCTATTTTCGGGGCGTCTGCGCGGCGTCCAAAGACGTGCTTAATTCCCCTATGACTAACTGCTCCACAGAAATATCGTCACAATCCCTCGATGACAAAAAACAATTTACTCTCTGAACAAGTCTCCGATTCAAAACCACCACCGGATGGAAATCGGCGGACTTATATGCCTTACTTGACTCAGGAGCTTCTAATTCCTTCATCGATCTTGACTTTTGCAGATATCACAATCTTGTTTTGGACAAACTAATGACACCAATCATAGTAACTAATGCGGATGGCTCTGAAGGAGCAATAGGAAAAATCACGCATCAAGTCACGATCTTATTTGACGTTCAAGGACATTCCGAATATGCAGACTTCTATGTTACTGTTTTAGGAACGCATTCACTCTTCATAGGATACGATTGGCTAGAACGCCATAACCCAAAAATCGATTGGGTAAAAAAGGAACTAACGTTTTCCAGGTGCACCAATCAATGCAAGTTCTGACAATGGGATTGGTTACCGGCCTCAGTATTCCAACAAGCCATCGAAGAAGGACTCAAGGAAAAAGTACCCGTTCAATATCACGATTACCTTGATGTCTTTTCACAGAATGAATCGGAACGAATGCCGATTCGAAAACCGTGGGATCACGCCATTGATCTCAAATCTGATTTCGAACCAAAAAAGGGAAGAATTATTCCCTTATCCAACCCCGATATGGAAGAAGTGAGAACGTTCATCGAAAAAGAACTCAAGAAAGGGTATATCCGACCCTCTAAATCCCCTCAAACATCACCCGTATTCTTTATTCCAAAGAAGGATGGTAAAAAACGAATGGTCATTGATTATCGTTATCTCAATGACGGAACCATCAAAAACGCTTATCCATTACCACTAATCCCTCAACTCATAGATCGACTCAAAGGTGCCGATCTCTTCACCACCATGGATCTTCGATGGGGATACAACAATATCTGAATCAAAGAAGGCAATGAATGGAAAGGAGCTTTCGTTACTCCTCTCGGTTCTTATGAACCGTTGGTAATGTACTTTGGGATGACTAACTCACCATCTACGTTCCAACAGATGATGAATGACGTCTTCAATGACATGTACACGGTCGTTATCATCTTCATGGACGACTGTAATATCTTTACCAAAGGAAGGCCAACGGAGGAACATCGAAAGATCGTCAAGGAAGTCCTTCAACGCCTATGAGAAAACGACCTTTATGTCAAACCTGAAAAATGTCACTTCAAGCAAAAGAAGGTAGACTTTCTAGGAATGGTCGTATCAAAAGAAGGCGTAGAAATGCAAAAATCCAAAGTGGCCGGAGTCCTAGATTGGCCAACTCCGACCAGGCTCAAACAAGTGCAAGGCTTTCTTGGCCTTTGCAATTATTACCGACGTTTCATTGCTAATTTTGCTGACATCGCCAGACCCTTAAACGATCTCACCAAAAAGAACGCACCATTCGAATGGGGACCAAGACAGGAAAAAGCATTCAATGACCTCAAAGAATGCTTTACCAAGGCACCTCTCCTCGCATACCCCGACCAAGAAACAGAAATGCGAGTAGAAACTGACGCTAGTGATATAGCAACAGGAGGCGTCCTATCTGTAAAAGGAGAAGATGGTTTGTGGCGACCAACAGCGTTCATCTCTCATTCCTTTGACAGCGCAGAGCGAAACTACCCGATCTATGACAAAGAACTCTTGGCGGTCATTCGAGCTCTCAAGGAATGGCGTCATTACCTTATTGGGAGAATTTCTTTCGAGATCTGGACGGATCACAAAAATCTAGAGTATTGGCGAAAGCCGCAAACCTTATCCCCCAGACAGGCACGATGGCACGCACTCCTTCAAGAGTTCAACTACACAATGTGCTATAAACCAGGAACAACGAATGGTTGAGCAGACGCTCTATCAAGAAGACCAGATCACGGTGATGCAGTTACAGATCACAATACTAACATCACCATATTTCCAGAAATCATCGAAACAAATAATATTTCCTTATCCTCTTCCTTTTACGATGAACTAATCTCCGAATCACAGAAGATCTCAGGGGACGTAGAAGGTTTCACCTTTAATGATGAGGAAAAAATATTCAAAAATGATTCTGGAAAAACCTTCGTCCCTTCCTCACTCCGCACCAAACTCCTAAACATTTGTCATGATGCTCCCATTGCCGGCCATCCGGGTCAGGCACGCACCATCCATCTTCTTTCTCGATACTTCACATGGCCCGGCATTACTAAAGATACCAAACTTTACGTAGACTCTTGCCAAACGTGCGCCCTCACGAAGGGTAAGCAAAAAGCACCGGCAGGAAAACTTTTACCCCTTCCTATCCCCGAACATCCATGGGAAGATATCTCTGTCAACTTCATTACCGGACTTCCTCTCTCATTTTCATATGACTCAATTTGTGTTATCGTGGACAGATTTTCCAAAGAAGTAGTTTTCGTTCCGTGCGTCAAAACAACATCCTCCAAAGATTTAGCCCGTATTTTTAGAGACAATGTTTGGTGTATCCATGGACTTCCTCGCACCATAGTTTCAGATCGCGGACCACAATTTGTTTCAGATTTCACTTCCGAACTTTGTAGACTCCTCGGGATCAAGCAACGGCTCTCCACGGCATACCACCCTCAAACCGACGGACAAACCGAAAGGATCAATCGAGATCTAGAACAGTACCTCCAGGCTTACATGGCAAAAAAGCAAGAAAATTGGACCGAATGGATCAAATTAGCCCAATTTCAGCACAATAACGCCCTTACTTCTGCCACTGGTACTATTCCTTTCGCGATCACCCGAAATTATCATCCCCGTCTAGGTTTCGAAGGAAATGCCAAGAATGCCGCTGGAGAATTTAGCAAAGAAGCAGGAAAAGCTCATGCGGAGATTAAAGAAGCCCTCAAGGCATCCCAAAAAAGAATGAAACGTTCTGCGGAGCAAAAAAGAAGCGAGGCACCGAATTACACCATTGGCGACCAGGTATGGCTATCCACAGAACATCTCAAACTTCCTTACACCACGCGAAAATTAACCCAAAAATGGATCGGACCCTATACCATCACGAAGGTCCTACCAAATGCGGTTTCCCTACATCTTCCTAAATCCATCCACATTCATCCGACGGTCAACGTTTCCCGTGTTAAACCTTATCGAGATGTTCTAGAAGGACAACCATCCCTCCGTCCTGACCCAATCGTAATCACGGAAGAAGGCTACGAGGAATACGAAGTCAAAGAAATAGTCGCGTCACGAATGAAAGGACGACAACTTCAATATCTCGTCCACTGGAAAGGCTGGGATGAAACGGATCATACCTGGGAACCATTAGCTAACCTGACCAACGCAGAGAAAGCAATTACCAATTTCCACAAAAAGAATCCGTCTTCCCCCAGGAAGATCCGAGGAATTTCTACCTCCGACTTCGCCGCCCTTTTCCATGATTATTCAATAGACTCCGCGACACGCTTTCATGCAACGAGGCTAGACTTCGAAGGAGGAATATAAACCCTCCTTACACCCTCGACATCCCCAGCCTCTTTACACGCTAAAGTCATGTCCATCATCGTCTTCTTCCTCTGTGCGACCGCCGCCTTCTTCGCTTTCCTCCTCTATGTCATCTCTCATGCCATTCTCGACCGCGCCTCCTCTGTCGTCCAAGAAGCAGCTCGACAAAACACACCCATCATCGTCTCCCTGTCTCTTGGCCCCTTCCACGTTTTCACCTTCTCCACCATCGTTTCGGCCGAATGGAATGCCATAGGCGTCCAACAGCGGTGGGGTAAATTGATAAAGTGTCCACAAGCGGAATGGGAAAACGATCAATGGAACATCAACGCCGAGGTACAGGCAAACAGTCAAAATCAGGGTCAGTGGGGGAACTGGTAAGCTGAGTCGTCTTTAACGGCGATCCATACCCGGAAACGGATTGGATAGGCTTATCGGGTCTCATCGGGACGACTCGATCTAAGAGGGGGGTAATGTTACGATTTCATCCTTTTCTAACATCCGCATTGGCTATCATATCGTATGATTTCACTTTTCTTTTCCATTGGCTCCTCGTATGATTCCACTTTCTTACTCGTACAGCCTTGACTGCGCATACCTATGTACGCAGCATCGCACGTCCCGTATAGGTAGTACATAGCTCGGTCTGTGCGCAGCCTGCTTTAGTATTTAAACCCATGTACAGTACTTACAACAGTAGTCTTATCCACTTGTTCAATCCTCGCCTTTGGCTTGAGTGCGAATTAAGGGTACCGCTCCTTATCCTCATCTACTCACTTCAGACTGGACGATTAGTCTTGAAGTCTCGAACACTGGTTAATTGTTGTCTTGCCCTCGAGCGTTACGATTCTAAGTCTAGGTTGTTACATGGCCTTTCCTTCCAGACAGAGTAGGACCGCCGTTGCCAACACCTTGTCAGACTTCCAGTTCTGAGCCGACACCCAGAGACGTATCTTTGTCCACCAGAGGCGGAATTTCTTTTTGTCCCCGTCCCATTTCCCGGGATCTGCGATCTTCTTGACCGTCTCTTCTTCTTTCTTAGCGTTTTCCTTGAGAGTGTCGACTAGCGCATCTCGGAGATCATCCATGTTGAAAGCGTTCGACATCATTGCTTACTACTAAGTATCTTCCAACCTAGTTCTGGGCAAGTCTTCTGATGTATCGTGTCGGGGTGCGAATATCAATTCTTCGCAGGTAGAGTAAATCTTCTGAGGCAATGTCTTGCGCTCAAGTAGGTAGTCTTATCCAAGTGTAATGACCTAGACCTTGAGTCGTAACGCTCGAGGGCAAGACAACAAGCAACCAGTGTTCGAGACTTCAAGACTAGTCGTCAAGTCTGAAGCGAGTAGATGAGAATAGGGAGCGGTACCCTTAATTCGCACTCAAGCCTAAG
>JBBPSU010000408.1:0-13055 GCA_038093755.1 Tylopilus microsporus | reverse complement strand
CACCTCCTGCGCCAGCAACGCCTCTCCACACGACCAGCTCGATGAAGTTCCTTGAGAACCCTGCGATCAAGGATCCAACCATGAAAATCGACATCGCAAGACATAAGACGGTTTTGCGACCAAAGATGTCACTGAATCGACCATAAAGCGGCTGGAAGCTGGTGGAAGTGAGCATATAGGCGCTCGGGACCCACGACGCGACAGAACCGGCGTTGAAGTAGGCAGAAATGGTAGGAAGTGCAGTAGCTGTGGTGACGGAATCGAGGGTAGAGACGACCATACAGATCGCAAGGCCAGCAAATACCGCGACAACTTTTCTGAACGGGAGTAAGTTTGTCTGATCAGTGAGGTGGAGTGGCCCGGGGCTGTGAACGGGCGTGATATAATGCATTGGTTCGTTGACACAGACTGACTGGTCAACCACTGTCAGTCCCTCGCTGGCAGTAATATCCTCGAGTTTCTGGGGATTAACAGCGGCCATGATAAGAATGTGTCAAGATTGGGGTTTCTCATCCTTCCATGCCAATGCACAGGTTCAAGTTGACATTCGGCCGAAGAACTTCTGCCAGTGCACAACAAAGATGGTTACGCGATTGTTTGTCCTTGAGGACGTCAACTTTACTTACGTGTATCCGCACAACTTTTGAATCGCCCGGCTCAATTACCGGAGGGCAGAAAAGTATCTGGAGTACAAGGGTCCCCGTGACCCCGTGCTTTGGGCGACGAGGAGCATGAGCATCATCCAGAAATGCTACACTGACTCGGATCATGCTAGAATCCAGAACCTTGCAAGGGAGTCTTGAAAGCAAAATTAGTAATTTGGATGTGGCTCAGTCAAGAAGTTCCGACTCGGAGTCAGTTTCCTGACACGGCGATTGTCAAGCTCCAAAGGACTGAAACACAACTTGAACCACTGGCACTGGCATTAGCTATATTCAAACTTCCACTGTCCTTTCAATTACTTACTGCAAGTTCAAACGTCTTTATATAAGTCTCAGCCATATTCGAATCTTTCACCATAGATGGGACTCGGACAGCATAAAGTTCGGTCCCCAGGCTCTAACGCAAATCTTTAAGCACTGAACTGTCTAGCCCAAACCAACAGTGACACATCAGCTCCATGCAAACTTCGTCTTGTGGTCGGGATGTTGATTTATGATGCAATCAAACAAAATCAAGATATGTCATGCTGCCATTCGGAGATTGCTCTGGGTGGCTGCTAACTCATATTGCTGACACGTTGCCAACAGCAGGAAGCTCAGGCTATACTACCTTTCACTGCGGCCATACCGTCCCGTTATTTTCGGCGACGTTGCGCCGCGACATAGTCCATGAGGTCGAAATCATGTCCGGTTCGTCGGACTGTTATTGCGACGGCATCAGGATTCCGAACACACATCAAGCTGGAACTCTAAGCGCACAATCACCTCGTTTACCATATGTAAGGTCGAAGGCTCCAGGTAGCCATTTGCCCGCCCCATCGTATCCTTCCTGCCAGCGGAGAAGAGCGTTCTCGAAGCTATGCCAATGACGGTCCTTTTCCTGGCCTCTCTGGGCATTGCACTGGCTAGTCCTCCTGGATTGCTGGAGTCTCGACAAATACAATACGTCTACCCGGGATCTGATGCCCCCTCTTCAAGAATACCCTTAGTTGCCGAGTAGTACATGGCTGTCTAATGGCGAACAAATGATACTAACTTGAGCGTCGTAAGGAAGTGAAGCTCCGGATTGTCTGCCCAGAGCCCCGAGAGTCCCCTGCTGATCCGTCCAGTCACCACCGGCAGCAGTGCCCGAACACGCTCCAGATTGTATCTCGTCTGTGGGCTTGTTATCCCGATCGCAGGTGGAAAGGGGCAGGTATCTGAGGGCAGAGAGTCTGAACACTGTTCTCTGGATGATCTAGAAACACATCTTGTTACCTCAGTTGCTACCTTCAAGTGACTTCAAGTTGGGAAGCGCTCAACTTGTGACGAAAATGACCGATGCGGCCACAATGCGACTTTGCTGGCGTAATTGAATATGGACAAATGGGTGTAGTTCTCGCCGGGCGCAACAGCGTAGACATGGAAAGCTTCACTGGCGGACGTCCGAGATGTGGATTGGCAGCAACGACATGAATACCGTCCCCGGGCTACTGCCGTTATAACGTGAACGCTCGTATCACTAATTCACAACACCTACAGCGAACGCGCATTCTGCGTTCTTCCACTGCCCAGCATCTCCATGTGACGGTCATGAGCGGCGCTCGTTGACTCTCTGAGGTGTAGACTACGAGCGGTGCTCTGAAGCTGAGTAGCGACGATGGGGTGAAGATGGACGAAGAACGTATTCGTGAGGGCGTGTAGATCGCAGCTATACCTGTGGTCATAGAAAACGTAGTGGCACGTAACAAGAAGGCGTGAAACATACGATTACTCCGGTCACACTCGGGCCTCCATTTACGCCGAGATATTATTTACGCTGAGATATACCGATCTACAAACTTGAAGGTAATCGTTCTTTGGCCATTGCTTCTGGACTCAGGAGACTGGGTGCATGAAGGAGGGGTGGGGCTAGGGTAGAGGTGAAGTTTGGGTGAAAGCGCGAAGCAGCACTCCGAGTTGCACTGCCGCCCTGTGAAGTCCGGAGGTGCCAGTGCGAGCTGCCGAGCCGGCGAGCAGCAAGTCCGTCGTCCGTCGTCTGAGAGTTGATCCATCATCTACGCACAATCGCGCTTGGGCGTCGATGGATTGGCCTCAAACCTTGATTTGAGGCAAGTGAGGGCGACAAAAGCCGGGAAGGCGAGTTTGAGTTAAGTGACTCGGAGCGGGCCGCGCCAAGCAAAGCCCGAAGGCAGTGGTGGCGCGAGGGCGCTCAACTGCAGCTTATGTCGGGAAATTGACGCGCCGCGCCGCGGCAGGCACGTGACGTTGGGGTCCCCCCTTGCCCGTTTTCGAGCGCGATCCGACACCGCCACCGAACCCACCCTCCGATCTTGCGCGGTTTCAACCCACCATGGAGCTCTCTCGCCAGATTTTCCTGGAAATTGCAGCTGCCTCAAACAAAGTCGTCAGCAGTGCCAATGACTATGCTCGTCGCAAGAATAGGTTTCGTGTCCGACACGCTCATTCCCAACTAGAGTCCGAGATGCGCAGAATATCCGTTGCATGCGAGTGTATCGCCGAGGTTCTGCGCAAATCCACTCTCCTAGATGGCCCTACATTCGATGTCAGACTGCAGGATTGGCTTGACACCGATGAGCCACAGCAGTGTCTGGACACGTTGATTTCGACAGAGAGGATGCTTCAGCAGGATTCCTCCTGGGTGTCCTGGATCTTCGGACGAGGACGAAATACCACGTCTGATGAAGACAAGATTAACGAGGCGGTCGAGTATTTCAGCTCACACAAGGGATGCTTTCATTTCTTGTTTTCAACATCAATCTGGTGAGCCTCTCAGGCTTCCTCGCCGTGGGGGCATGTGACGAAACAGCTCAGGAACTACGAAAAGAATATACAACAATGGCAAGATCATGATTATGTACCAATGGTTCAACCCGAACTTCATGTTCTGGATCTCAAAGGTTCATCACTTGCTGTTCGGAGAGAGATCCAGTACGTGGTATGATGATGTTCATTACCATGCTCTAATTGTGTCCAATTTACTACAATACCAACATGATTCACATGTTCATCATGTTACTAGTAGCCCGAACCAGGAGGATCCCAACTTTCTAGGGAAAAGTTCCAAGCTTCCCGTACAAATTGCCCTCAAGTATGTCTCTTGGTGCCGCATAAATGTGGTCGTTTGATCGGCTGTCAGCAGTAACAAACAAATTATGATACCGATCACCCAGGGTTGCCGGATGGTTGGCCAGAAGAGACAGGGGGTGTCTAACAATAATGAGATGATAGATGGTAATTACGATATGTCTTGGTATTCATAGCACTTGACGGGTCTGACGCCTTAGCAGGAAAGCTGCAAGAAGTAATCGAGTGGCTGGACGGATTGAGTTGTGCAGAAAAGCAGGATGACACGTTGTCCCTTCGCCAGCCTGACACATGCAAGTGGCTGTTTGACACATCTCAGTACAACATGTGGAGAGAGGGTGAGAATTCGTTCTTATGGTTGAGAGGCAAACGTAAGATATTCGAGGTGCTCTCACACTCTTACTGATTTGGTGAACACCCTTGTAGCTGGCGCTGGGAAATCTGTGTTGGCGTATGTTCGTTTTCTGTGCATCCTGATGACATTGACACTGCTTCTAGGTCGTCTGTCATTAACGCTCTCGAGACATCCCGCCACCTGGGAGAAATCCTCGCGTTTTTCTATTGCGATTTCCGACATGAGCGATCAACTAGTTCCGCAGAAGTGCTGCGCTCTATCCTCGCCCAGCTCTTGCGAGGCAATACTGTCAAATTTGAAAGCTTGATCAAAGACCTGAGCAAGGCGAAGGAGCGAGGAGGATCCACGCGGAACAACGCTATGGAACTCGCTGGATTCACCTCTCGCGTGGCGGCATTGACGAGTCGGAAGCCTCTGGTTATAGTTGATGCCCTCGACGAATGCAAGGATGTCAGAACCCTTCTCCAGGCACTTATGGTGATCAAGAATAGTGTACAACTCTTCGTCACCAGTCGGCCCTTGCATCTTATCCGGCGGGAGCTCTCCGGTTTTCCGTTCGTCTCATTGGACGATATGGAGGATGAGTTGTTCGCAGACATTCAGTTGCATGTTACCAGAGAACTGGATGCTCGACATCGTCTAAGAGACCTAGATTCCCGGTTCAAAGCTGAGATCTGTTTAGTTTTATGCGAAAAGGCGGGCGGCATGTATGAACTTCTTCTGGTATGCAACATTGACACTGATTTTTTTTTCGTTTCTTAGGTTTCGGTGGATACAATGTTCTATAGATACGCTCGATCGATGTTGTACCCGAAAAGAGGTCCGGAGTGCTCTCGAAAGCCTCCCAGAAGGACTTGATGAAACGTACGAAAGAATTCTCCTTGCGATTGACGGCAAGAGTAGGGAAGGACAGCTCGCCAGGCGGGCTCTTACATGGCTTGTTGCGGCGCTACGACCTCTGCAATTGGACGAACTCACGGAAGGGCTTTCGATCAATCTTCAAACGCGAACCCTGGATTTCGACTTTGGACCAATGCATCGCGGGGCATTATTGGACGCGTGTGGAAGTCTGGTGACATATAGCGAAAAGACGGGCATAATCAATCTCGCTCACTTCAGCGTGAAGGTGAGCCTCGAAGAACTGAGTCGGAGTTGGAGAGTAATCAATCGTCCCATTTCATAGGAATACCTCATGGGGGAATTGATTCTAGCAAAATTGCCACAGTACCAGATCAACTGGGAATATGCCCACTTACAGCTGGCCCAAGCTTGCATGGTCTACCTTTCCCTAAACCTCAACCTTCCTTTGGGCAACGCTGCAAGCATTGCCACAAATTTCCTCAATGCCTCCGATGAATTCACGGATCATTTCAATCCTTTGTTGCGACCACTTCTCGACTACGTGCTCAATAATGCAATTGACCATTTCCGACACCTAGGGCCATCACAGTTTCAATCCATTCTGCACGACATCGAGAGGCTCACGCACGGTATCCAGCAGGACTCCAGAACATGGGATAACTTGTGCCGATCTGCTAGACGGGCAGTGGATCCTTCCACTCCAACCTGGCCACCATCCAAACATGACCTCACACTCTACATACTCATCGCTTATGCCCCGAACTCGCTTCTGAAGATAGTCTTTCGTCCTACTGCGCGAAAACTCAAGGAGGGCATGAATCCCTTAGTCTATGCCGCATATTTCAATAAAAAGGAGCACGCTCGGATGCTACTGTCGCGAGGTTCTAGATTGGACCGTGAAGGTTGGGATATCAACGGATTCGTCAAGGTTTTTCCCATCGAAGTTGCCCTACAAAATAATCACCATGCTTTGGTGATCCTCTTCATAGAGGAGGGAAGCACGATACCCCCCCATATTTTTACGGACTCGTTTCCGAGGCGTCACGAAGTCGATCTCCCGTCTTCTCTCACGAGGATATTCTTCCAGACGGACGATTTTGTGGAAGCTGTGAATAATCCCCTTAATGAGCCATTCCCCCGACTGGACGTCGTTTTTGATCATTTGTTGAACACCCATGAACATGACCTCTTAGCAATCCTGCAGAGATTCATTCAGGTCGTTGACGACGATCTCGCACATAAAGATGAAGGAAAGCGGGTCCTCAACTTTGCTTTCGCAACAAGCCAAATATCTCTTGCACGATATCTCCTTATACGAGATGTTTCCCTCCCCTCTGACCTGCTCGTCACTCCTGGCCATTGGGATAGGGGGGTTACAACAGAAATGGTCCATTATCTGGTCGAGAATGGGGCTAATCTTCATGCCCGCACCACAGATGGAGACCCCGTGCTCTGTGTCGCACTGCAATCGCTCTGGATTGGGGATGAACACCTTGCTTTGGAGATTGTTGAAGTTCTCGTTGGGCATGGTTGCAACCCACTCGATGCAGGTTCCTCTGAAGAAACTCCACTTCATGTTGCTGTCCGTCAGGGGTTTGTCTCCGTTGCACAATATCTTCTTTCCCTCGACATTTCACCACCAGTCAACCTTCTGCATGCTGCATTCACTATACGCACTGAAATGCAGAAGACATCCATGGTTGCGTGTTTACTTGAAAAAGGAGTCGATGTCAATGCTTGCACTGCAGACGGAGACCCCATGCTCTGTGTCGCTGTAGGGTCTTTCTTGGACGAAGACTATGCTTTGAAAACCGCCAAAGCTCTTGTTGCTCATGGCTGTAATCCACTCGAAGCTGGTTCCACAGGAGAAACCCCACTTCACGTTGCTGTCGACCGTGGCCTTGTCTCTGTTGCTCGATATTTCCTTTCACTGGGCGGTTCTCCGTCTCCCGACCTCCTGCACATTGCATTGAAGTCACGCAGCCAAGAAAAGATCAAGGCTATGATTGTGTGCTTACTTGAGAATGGTGTTACTGTCCATGCTCGCTTTGCAGATGGAGACCCAGTGCTTCATGCTACACTGCGGGCATTCTGGGATGAAGGCAATGTCTTGGAGACTGTAAAAATCCTTATCGAACACGGCTGCGATCCATCTGAAACAGACTCTTCTGGAGAAACCCCACTTCACATTGCGGTCAAGCGTAGCTTTGTCACAGTCACGCAATATCTTCTCTCCTTCGGCGTTCCTCTACCTCCAGACCTGTTGCTTCTTGCGGTAGAATCGCAGGATGCGTGGAACAAAGCGCCCATGCTCGTCTTCCTACTGGGAGTTGGAGTTGATATTCATACCCACACCACAAAGGGAGAGCTTGTACTCCACATCATATTGCGTGTAAAGTGGGATGACGAAAACGATGCCTTGAAGACTGTGAAATTCCTTGTGGCTCATGGATGTGACCCGCTCGAGGCTAGCCCTGCTGGGGAAACCCCGATTGATATTGCGGTAGAGCGCGGGTTAGTCTCTGTTGCACGATATCTGTTTTCTTTCGGCAGTCCACCATCCGCCGACTTTCTGCATAGGACATCGCGGCTATTCTATAGCTTTCCTACGAAGATCTCTCTGATCCTCTGCTTCCTCGAGAATGGAGGCGATGTTCATGCCCGCACTGAAGATGGAGACCCCGTGCTCTGCACTGCGTTGCAGTCGGTTTGGAGTTTAGATGAAGACCGCTACAGTTTGGAAACGGTCAAAGCGCTCATCAGATACGGCTGTGACCCCCTTGAAACCAACTCCTGTGGGAAACCTGCTCTTTACGTTGCAGTCAAACATGGCTTTGTCGCAGTTACACGATATCTCTTCTCGCTTGGCATTCCTGCATCCCCCGACCTGCTGCATGCAGTCGCATTCAATCCAAGCATACCATTGGATACCATATCGATGATCATTTGCTTGATCGAGAATGGTGTGAATGTCCATGCTCGCAATGCAGATGGAGATCCTGTGCTGCACAGCGCATTGCAGTCTTTCAGCCACTGGAGTCAAGATCGTGCTTTGGATGTCGTGAAAATCCTTGTTCTCCACGGTTGCAATCCACTTGAAGCCGGTCCCTCTGGTGCAACGCCACTTCGCATTGCGGTCCAACGCGGCTTGGTCTCTGTCACTCGCTACCTTTTTTCTCTTGGCGTTCCTCCATCTCCTGACATTCTGCATGTCGCATTGCTGATGAATGAAGAGTTGGGGTTTAAGAGAGAACGTGGGTGGGTGAAGAGAAAACGATTCGAGCATAACAAAGCATCAATGATCGTCTGCTTGCTCGAGAACGGCGCTAATACCCATCATGATGCCCGTCCTGCAGCTGAACTCGGAGATCCTGCGCTCCACATCGCATTACGATGGCCACCGATATTCGAAAGGCATGCCTTGGATATTGTGAAAGTTCTTGTCTGTCATGGCTGTAATCCCCTCGAAATCTGTTCCACCGGAGAAACACTTCTTCACCATGCACTCAAACATGGCGATCTTGCAATTGCACGATATCTCGTGGCGCTTGGCGTTCCCTTATCTTCCGATTTGCCAGCTCTTGTGTTTAACTTCCGATCATACCGTGACAGCAGCCAATTAAAGATGCTCAATTACCTGCTTAACAACGGAATCGATGCCAGTTCCTGCATCACAGCGGGTATTCCCCTACTGCACATCGTTTTACAGTCGTCGTTGAACGAAGAACATATATTGGAGACTCTGGATCTCCTTCTCCGGCGCGGCTGCGACCCCCTTGAATGCGATTCTCATGGTCAAACACCCCTTGACATCGCTGTTGAGCATGGATATGTCTCGGTTGCAAGGTTTCTTTTATCACTTGGCCCACCTTCCGAATCACACCGTGACACCCTTTTGAATCTCTTGTGGGTCTCCTTGCGCTCAAGGTCATGCCTACACGGGTGCATGTCGCAGATGGTCGATTTTCTCATTGATCAGGGAGCCAGTGTCTGCGCGCAAACATGCAACGGAGACACTGCGTTACATATCGCGATCAGCCACGTACGCGTAGCCGAGGTTTTTGAAGTTGTGGAGCTCCTCCTCAGACGAGGCTGTGATCCTACGATCTCCAACGACAGTGGGGTTACACCGTTCCACATCGCCGTGGATCGAAGGCACATCTGTGTTGTAGAGCTCTTCCTCTCGCGAAACGTACCTCCCCCCTTCGACATATTATTCCATGCGATACGATCTAGCTGTCCCGCACTCTCTAGCCGTCCCGCACTCACTAGCCGTCTCGCACTCTCTTCCAATGCTGGCTGTCCTGCACTCTCTCCCGACGTTCGGCTAGAGATGATCAAAATGCTGGTCACATCTGGATGTGATACTCAGACATGCGATGCGGCCGGTGAAACACTGCTCAATGCCGCCGCCAGTGAGGGTGGCCAGGACATGGTCGATTACCTGATCTCAGTCCAGGAGTCAACCCGCCCGCAGAGACCGACCTTTGGTACATGAAGTGCATGAAGTGCTGGCAGGTCATTCAAATGTTCACTGGTGAGCACATCTCGTAACGTTCTGTCAACCGTGATGAATTTGACCGTACATTCGCCAGACCGTGTTTTTTTTTTACTGGCTCTTATGTGTAACTAGTAGTGTGTTAACAGCGGTATGGAGTAGAAATGGGATAAAACCTGTAAATCAAGAAACGAAGCACCCTATAAAGCATCAACATTTTCGGCGCACCACTATAAACCATTGATGCTGCCTGCCACACTCTCGACAGCATTTTTGAGCGCGTGCGCTTCCCGAACAACAATGTCGTTGTCGTCCTCGGCACACTCGGCGATGAACGTAGCCGTCTCGCCGACGAAACCTGTGAGCATATGCATTGAATACACCAATCGCGATTGAGGGTGCGTGAATCACGTACCAACAAGTTTGCTCCCTTCTGCTTTCCATATCTCCGTCGCACACGCCAGTGCCAAGATACGCACCCGGGCGTCTTCGGCACGTGTATGCATGAGGAGATCGAGGTTGAGGCGTTTGAGAAGGTCAAGGGACGAGTGGGGGAGCATCGTCACGACAGAGATGAGACAGGACACTAGGCGTTCTCGAGGGGTCATGGTCTCCGATGAGGCGGTCGAGACCGGGGACGTGTTGGACAATCGTACAGCGATGGGCAGTTGGGAAATTAGGTGCGGGAGAAGCGTCGACAATTTGTCTTCTCGCCAGAACACTGAAAAAGAGGGCTTGGGTCACGTCGGAGGCGATCTATCGATAAACGCACCTCCATCGTCGGCTTCAAGGGACTTTGTCAGCATTGCGATGACGCCCGACCACAATGCCAGGTCCGTCGTGGCAGTTTTCGACGAGGAACTAAAGATCTGGAGTACTTCGGTGAGAGGGCGTAACAACGTTGGCATGTATGGATTCATCAACCCCTATGCAGAGCCAGCCGAATTAATCAGCGCACTGTAACCCTTCACCGTACAACATACCTTGAAGTAATCAAGCAAGGCCGTATACACATGGCAAAAGGTGATCCGCCTCTCGTCCGTCGCTGGAAAGAATCAAGTTGAAAGCGTCGCCCTCACCCAGCCTCGGCCAAACACACCTTTCTCGTCCGCGAAGGCCCAATCGTGCATACGGCGGAACAAAGGCCTGAATGCGTTCTCGTTCAGCTTCACGACCAGTTCTGTAAATGCCGATATAACATGCGGCTCGCCCTGGAAGACATCCGTAAGTCAGCCTGGACAATCCCTACGACCAACATCGGGAGAAAGACTAACATCGGTGAAACCAAATGCCATCTTCACATCGAATGCTTCCATGAAAACTTTGAACGTCGGTCGTAGGTTGTCCAAGACCTCTGGACGGGGAGCAGCGTGCAGTGCTCGCTTGAGGAGCACAAAGTAGCCAATCATGCCGTTAATATCTTCCTGATGTACTGGCTCGTCATCTGCTCGCATCAAGTCACAAATGACGACGCATACCTTTGTCTGTGCCTTGTCCACATTTGACCAAAGTTTGTGCAACACTGGGAGTAACTCCTCGAGCGACGCCCGTTTCGAGATCGCCTTGGTCAATCCAGTGAGGGGATTATTTTGTACAGTCAACGTAGCGCTGTAATCAACATAAAGCTTCGCTATGTCCGTCAGTTCCTTTTCCCCATAAAATGCGGGTAGCGAAGACAGTAAGCCATGTAGGGTTGCAAGGGAGGCTTCCCCTGGGTCAGCAAGTGCTAAGGTGGGCGTCCGATGAGTAGTGTATCGACGGAGCATATTATAAACGTACGCATCTTTCCCTTGAGACCCTCACGAAGAATCGATACGCATTCTTGGGCAATGTCCCTAAAGTGGGGGATGATCCGAGGACCGAGGGCAGTTCTTCACCGAGGTCAGACGCGTGTATCGAAATACCAGGACAACAGCTCACATATAACATGGCAAAACCGATATCGCCGCCGCCGCAGACGTCCGAGATCGCACAGCCTTGAGGATGTGCGGTAAGGTCGACTGGAACGTCGCTTCTTCTCCCTCATGACATGTGGATCCCAACGCCTTCAACGCTGCGAGCGCCGATTCGACCAAAGAACCAGCAGACTGACGTTCGATGATGTCCCGTATAAGCACGATAAGGTCGATGATCGTCGCCTGACACTCCTCGCGAAGCCGTTCGGAGACCAGCGGAATCCTGGCAGAAATGACGCCAAGTGCTCCCGTCTTGATCTAGTAGAGGAAGTATTCGTCTAGGTTCATCGCGCAAGCGAGGTAACAAGAAAGACGCACCCTTATGTCCTCGGATACCAACATCACGCGCCCAGCGGCCAAGAACTCTCTCGCAGAAACGACGGTCATGAGGCGCTCGATGGCAGTCTGAGCCGCGGCGACGACCGTCGCCACGTCGCCTTCTGGGAGGTCGCCTGCCGGAGGCGAGGCGAGGTCCAACAAATGGGTGATAACATCGGTGGTACCGCCCCCTTCTCCGGCGCTGGCTGCGTCCGATTCTGATGGTGTCAAGGACGTGCTCGCGAATAGGATGAGCGCTTGTATGCGGCGTTTGAGCGTAGCAGAGGTGGATGACGAGTGCTCCCCGTCACTACGACGTAATATCAACACCCGGCGGTCAAAGCGAACAAACGCGCACGCGACACTCACCGAGGATAATCCAGAAACGCGAGCTCGGTATTCTCTGGTGCGAGAAGCTGGGATCGCAGCCGCAAACACTCCTTCAATACCTCCGTGAGCACCTGCGATATTCAGTTTTCTCGAGAGAATAAATGGTGAAGATAATGGCATACAAATAATTGTAGAGGTCTGTCGAAGTACCGCAACAGTGACGTAGGGAGCGTGAGCGTACTCTGCGCTTCCTCCGGAGTTTGTCGGCTCGCCCGATTGGTAACCTTGTCGACCAGCATCATACAGACTGGAGCCAAGAACGCTTTAGCCCCCAAGACTTCCGTGAGATGTACGAAAAAGCTGGTAGGTCGAGGTGAGCAAACGCGGAGAATCTGCAAGAAAGCACGCACTTTTGTCGCCGATGACGGGGAATATGGTTCGACGCGTCTGTGAAAATGCGCAGGAAATCTCTGGCCCCGATGTACAAGTCGAAGCCGTCCAAGTGTTTCGTTTTCAAGGACGACACCATCACTGGCACGATGTTATCGATGGTCTGCGCAAATCAATGAGCCACTCTCCCGTTGAGATACAGGTTTGGTCTTACATTCTGGACGACCTTGAAGCTGTACGAATCGTCTCTGTGGAAGACGTTGGATCCCATGAACGTGAAGATGGGCATTATGTTGTGCAGGACCGAGTCGGGGCTGAGCCGGGCCAAGTTGGCCATCAGGAGCAGGGCCTCGTTGAACGTTTGAGGATTTTCCGTGACTGTCAGGCAAGCTTGTGAGTATTAGACAAGGAAAGTAAAAGTTGACGAACCCCGAATGAGCTCGACCAGAACATCCAGACGAATGGGCCGCGCAGGCTCCTGATGCCCCAGTGAGTGACAAAGGAAGGCGCGCGAACGAAATTCTCACCATAACCTTACTTGCGCTTTTCTCAATTGCAGCCATCAGCATCTGACAGACGTAGTTCGTGTCCGACGGTCC
>JBBPSU010000407.1:0-13071 GCA_038093755.1 Tylopilus microsporus | reverse complement strand
ATAGCCGTGCACAGTCGAGGCTGTACTACAAGAAAGTGGAGTCATACGATAAGCGAATGGAAAAAGAAAAGAAGATCATACGATACATTAGCCAATGAGAAGGGAAAGAAAGGATGAAATCGTAACAAGAACATCTGCATTATTCTTGCGGTTCGTGATGTTAGAGAGGAATCTATGAATGGAATTGGGAAGCTATGCTCTTTTGAGCAACGAAGACGAGATGTAAAGGGAAGATACTCACCGGCGGAATGAATCCAATGGGATGACAAGCTTGTGTGTCGGCTGTCTGACGTGCGTACTTGGACAGATTTCCAAAAAACAAGTAGATTGGCCACGCAGATGCATGGCTGAATTGCGTCAGTTGCGTCAAGTCGGACCACAACATAATTCCAGCGATCACCCTTTCCAGCTTGCAATCATCGGTACGTCTTTGCTTCTGAATTTCGTCCTGAGCTTCATTCCAAGCATTTGTCGTGTATAATTCGTCATACACGCGTTGTTCTTCACCCATGGCGGGCGACCGCCGTATCTGTCGGCGCTCGCTGCGTCATAATATTGTCATGATTTTGTAGATAGTAACTTACCTTCTTATACAGCATCAAATGAAAATGCTTGGCCAACAGGTCTGCGAAGACGGCTCGTATGACTTCCAGGATCGGTCGATAATGGAAACCTTCAATAGTGAAGATCTTCCCATTCCCTGCGTCGTTTCTTTCTCTGGTGGGTACGACTATGTCCACGTTTGTTCGTTTCCAGTTGTCCTTGACGAAGGGGTGGTCTTGGGGCAATTGTTTCTGGGAGGCATCCAGCTGGCCAGCAGCCGTCTGAGCATTGAAGCCCACAAGCTCTTCGCGCATGAAGTCAGAGGCCTGAAGGACATCATTTACGAGTCGAGTCACTTCGGCATTGGACTTCTGTCGGCTGCCCGTCAGGGCCCACGTCATGAGCCGCCAGATTGTCATGTTAGCCCATGGCCATGGGGGCGCATGATCTGCAGGGGAGGCGACCGGAGGTGGTCGTGATGCTAAATCGTCAGGTGATACAAAGCGATCTGGGTCATGGGTTGGCCGATGGCGGTATATACGAGCGATGCCAAATGAATTGAACGCCGTCTGGAAAGAATCGAAAACATGGAGAAGTACCTTCCGGACAGTCGATGGTGTGGCTCGAGCCTGAGGGGGGACTGGCACAGGGGGTTCTGGTAATTGGTCTCGAAATCTTGCTGGGAGTCTGTGGATGCGAGGCCCGAGCGGGTTACCCTGAGGGTTTGAGGATGCTATCGGCGATTCGTGAGTGGGAACTTGTAGCTGACCCTGGTCAGCTGAGACGCGGTTGGATTGGGGAGGTCCTTCGTGATTCCGGTCATCCACCTGTCCTCCTCGGTACTGAGCAAAGGTCGAGAAACAACTTGGGAGTAACGCACCTGCATCATGGAGTCTGTACACGCCTCCGAGGATAGACCTGAAGTGCGACGTGCTGGCTGTACAGGGCTTTGAACCTGCGATTCGGAGGCATAATCAAAGATAGACGAAACAAGGACTGCGAACTCACCTCGCTGGAAGACCTTGGACGCTTTTCCGGTAGACGCAAAGTGGTGCTAACTCTGGCCAGTGTTTGCGCATACTTGGTTTGATATGCCGGGCACGTTGCACGATGTTGACTGAGTCCTCGTTGGCTAGAGAATGTGCGAGAGCAATGCTCTCTGCACTTGAACATGATGATAGTTAATAGGATTGTCACGGTGCAAAAAGCAAAAAGATGAAAGGTGGGAGTTACGCAGCTTCGCATTGATTGCCCATGAAACGAGTGAAAACCTGGGATCTGGCTCTGAATAAATCCTGTGGCGGCAGGGTTACCTCGTGGACTGCACGCTCTTTCTGACGTACTAGTATCTGCCTCAGGGCAGAGGGCTGACCTCCACTGGATTAGTCAGTTGGCAAAGGGAAAGAGGAAAACTGCTTGAATATACCCCGGCTGAGCGTAAAAGAGTGGTTCCATGACGAAACATTCTGCAGGTTTCGATGTTTGCCCATATGAAGTCAGAATTGAGGTGAGATTGCGCTATTAGGAATCACAAAGTGCAGTACAATTCAAGGAAAAACGGCGCGATGACATCACGAAATGGAAACAGCAGTGATACCTATCAAAAATATTCGGGCGGGAATTTGTGAGGAACGAAGGGAACACTGTAACGACCTAGACTTAGAGTCGTGACGCTTGAGGGCAAGACAACAAATGACCAGTGTTCAAGGCTTCAAGACTAATCGTCAAGTCCGAAGCGAGTAGATGAGGTTAGGGAGTGGTACCCTTAATTCGCACTCAAGTCTAAGACGAGGTTTGAACAAGTGGATAAGACTACTGTTGTAGGTATTGTACATGGGTTTAAATACTGAGACGAAACGAGCACAGACCAAGCTGTGAACTACTACGTATGGACGAGCGATGCTGCGTACATAGCCGTGCACAGTCGAGGCTGTACTTATAAGAAAGTGGAGTCATACGATGAGCGAATGGAAAAAGAAAAGAAGATCATACGATACGTTAGCCAATGAGAAAGGGAAGAAAGGATGAAATCGTAACAAACACGGCCAAAATGCTTGTAAGAAGTAACGACATAAAATAAACACACCCGTGATGCCTGGTCAAACTCCCACGTCCGTCGTGTGTTCTAAGTCAAACCTGCAGGGGCGGGAGTTCATTGAGAGAGTGAGGTGCATCCGGCCAGCCCGCGAGGAAGAAACAGAAGCGATGCAGCATGTCCATCAAACGATCGGTCAAGCCTAGCGAGCCAGAGGACTTGGGCAGGGGCTAACGCTAAAAGGGCCGATCAAACAGAGTGGAGAAAATGCCGTCGAATACGTCTCTTTGAGCCTTCGTGTGCTTTTCCCAAAGCTGAGGGATGACCACCTGGTCGAGGACATGAAGCTCAAATCGGAATCCAAGCTCGTATACCTGCCACAGGATGGTGCGGATGAGGTGGAGGGTTACTGAGGGTTGCAGTATCGATCTCTTGATCATGCCAGTGTATAGTGGCGCGCGGGGTGTGTTCTCCTCCATGAGTGAAGACGGTGCCAGATATGTGAACGTCGCTACACACGTAGTGGTGAACTTCTCGAACACAGGATATAATGAGATATGTACGTACTATTGTTCTCGTGGGTTTGAGGACGGTAGCATGAAAGGACCGTGGCCATTTCTAATGGCTGGAACGTATGTGAATTTGATTGCCAGCGAGACCGACTCGAAGAAGATAGGGCCGATACGACTCACGATGAAGGGACAACCGAGGAATGGTGAGCGAGAACAAATGCTCAGGACACAAAGCCAGACGTGGAGAATATGGGAGCGGCACAAAGCCAGCACAGCATAGATAAGAGCCCAAGGACAAGTCGAGACTGTTGAGTATGGAAATCAACGGATGAAAAATACATCACGTGCGTGTCTTAACTAGGATACATTGTGATGGGGACCTCGGATACTGCGTTCTAAATTTCTTGGACTAAGTAATCTCACACCACAATGAATCTTCGAGAGGAACATGTCTCATAAAGTAAAGTAGTAAGCTATGTACAAGTAGACAATGTGTCGAGCCGTTTGATACACAACGCCCGGTGGATCCTCGGGTCACCGACTCTTTCAAGTTGTTACCAGCGTTCATGCTCACGTCAAACATGAGGACGTCGAGCCACGAGCAAGAGGAAGGGGGCTACGAGTGAGACGGGTCGTCGTCGTGTCATTAATTGTGCAGCGCCGTTGGCGACATTGCGTCGTCGTCCTTGTTGCGTAAGGCACGTGGCACACCTACCATGACTCATCGCCGTCGTCGTCATTTCATGGAGTGCATGCTCGCCCTCTGTATCGTTGTCCTCATAGTCCCCATTGCAAGGGGCACGTGGCGCGCCGTCGTTGTCGTCGCTAGGTGGGTCCCATGGCACGCATATGCAACGACCTCGTCGTCGTCACTGGGTGGGCCGTGTGCGCACGAACGCGTCCTCCTCCTCCTCGCTGGGTGTGCTGCGTGGCACACGTACGCGTGCTCATTGTTATTGTCTGTGCTGGTTGGGCTGTGTGGCAGGGCGAGAGCAAGGGAATGAAATGAGGAAGCGCGAGAACGAGGAGAGTGAAAACGCACCAGCTCGAAGCCTGACAACACGCGGGAGTTGATAGCCAGAACACTGGTGATGGTGGAGCGAAGCAAAGATGCAGGAAGCAAGTGGCTGCGCGGTGTGCTTGGTGGTGGCAGGATGTATGCGGGTCAGGGACCAAGACCGATGAATCCTTCGAACTCCTCGAGAGTGGACTTGAACGTTGGCGAGAATATACACGAGTGCACCTACGAATTAATTAATGCCATTACACTAGGAGCGCCAAGTGCGCACCAAGAACAGACCGGGACAAACGAAGTGAGAAGCGCGAGCGGCAAGAGGCGTAGGGGACAGCAACTTGAACGTGGCCTTGTTGACAAGACGAGAGAGGAAGGAAGCGAGCAGAAAAGCACCAGGCAGTGACCAAAAAGAAGAGGACTCGACGGTCCTGGAAGATAGGTTCAAGTTAGCAAAAAGAGAGGAGAGGAGGGATTACGAACTTGAAGCTGCCAGGCCGCGTGTGAAGATTTTTTGCCCGTGTTCGCCGGCCGCGGGCGAAGTCCCAGCTGCAGCATATAAACATCGCCACTGCGCCATCGTACCCTCACTCGCCTCTTCCAGCCCGACGTCCTCACCTTTCACGTGAGTGTGAACGCTGATATTGAATATTATTGAATAGTCAGTGACCTGGATGTGCCACTAGCATGTCAAACGCATCACACGGGACGGCCTATGCCCTTGCCAGGGTGATCACCCTCGCCTCCCTCCGAGTCACTCACTCTCACTCGTCCTCGCTCTCGCCCTCGCCCTCATGTTGTGTGACATGCATTGTCACTCGACGCGCTTGCAAGTGCGCCCGGAGTCGCCTTGTCTCGCACGCTGTCCCGGCTCATCTCGAGACGCCCTCGCCCAGAGTCCCTTCCTCCCTCGCCCTCACCCTCACTCGCCTCGCCTTCGCCCTTGCCCTCACGTCATGATTGCCACCTCGCGTCTCACCTCACGCGCCCTGGCCCTCACCCTTGCCCTCACACCTGCGCATGCTCGTGCGCACGCCCCGCCTCGTCCTCGTCCTTGCGCCATTCGTGCGGCGTGCCTCACCTCGCCCACCTCGCCTCACCCATTCTCTTGCCCTACCACACGGCCCAGCCAGCAACAGCGACGACGACGGCGCATGCCACTCGGGGAACTTGCATCCTCCACCAAACCGTTCTTGGCCCCCTCGGCTACAAGCCCGTCGCCGTCATACGAGCAACGGCATCATTCGCCACCCAAACACCCTGCCTCGAATCCTTCGACGGCATACATGTCGCCTCTCATTACCTCAACACTATCTTCCCATCCCATTCACTGTCGACCTCCTCGGCATCGTTGGCATCACTGCCTATCCCAATAGCGATCAAGGATCATGCCGTCGTTGAGAATGTCTCCACTCCATCGTCACCTGGTCTCTCCAGCGCAGAACCTACCCCTCTCGCATCGACGAGAAGTGCGCGGTGGGTTATTCCATGGCTGCGCTATCTTGTGTGCTCACATAGCCACCTCGCTAGGTGAAGTTGGTGACCCCGCTCAACAACGGGCACCTCGACCTGTCCTCCAGCTCTTTCTATGCCGAGCTGGCTTTGTCCCTTCATCGTGAGTCGTATCGGCCCTATTTTCTCCGAGTCGGTCTCAATCAAATTCACGTATGTTCCAGCCATCAGAAATGGCCACGGTCCTTTCACACTATCGTCCTCAAACCTGTGAGCACAATAATACGTACATATCTCATTGTTTTCGAGAAGCTCAGTGCCGTATGGGCCATAGATCTTTAGGACTGCGCATCAAGCTCGACATGTTCCATTGCTCTATCATGATCGCAATCTGCAATGCTACACGATGTAGAAGGCACAGGGTAAGGAATCATTCTAACCTACGTGACCCTGCTGGACCAACAACATATAGTGCTCCGAGAAGTTTAGTTTCGCAACTTCGTCTACCAACACCCGCTCTCTGATGAAATGTTGGATCTCACGACAGGTAGCCATGAACTCCCTGTTACTCTCTTTCTGGTTGTTGACGAAACCAGAGGACCGCCGCACCAAGGCCATGGTGTATGATGCAGCCACCAAAGCTACGATAGGCACCATTTGCGAGTCGTCAATAGCGTCGCCACATTTGAGTTCTACCCACACGAGGTGAGTGATTGCTTCTTGAAAGCAATCGTGTTCAAAATACCAAGTTCCCTAATCAAATTTAGTTAGGTTTTATGTGGACTCGGAGGCGCTCCATCCACATACTTGGCCTGTAGTCCTGTGAAAGTAACCATAGTCCGCCCGTGAGAGGAGCAGCTGCACTCTGCTGGCTCTGAATTGTGCTGGATCGTGACTATTGCAGACTGGAGGGCGTAGTCCAAACATCTTATCGACAGTTTCCTCGGCGTAGTCCCGAAATGCTAATCGGATATTCTGGAGGATTGCGTTACAGCTCTTGGTGTCCAACGCAACATGGCAAACCTCAGATTGAAATGCTTCGATAGTCGCTGCCCTCAAGATTTCATTGTACGATGCATTCCGATTGGCTATGCCCTGTTGGGCAGCGTCGACAGAGAAAAGGAAGGTATGTAACCTCCTCTTGACTATTGTCAGGTACAGCGTCCTTCGCGCCTCTTGTTCTCTTCTAGTCAACTGTCGTGGCGGCATGGCTGCTGTAGATGGCATGGGCATGGCTGCGGCTGTAGCGTCCTTCGAGAGGTTAGTCTATTTTTCCCAAGGTGGTTGGAGATATCTACACTCACTGCATGCACGCTTAATCTCTCCAGCGTGTCCCACGGACTGATGTCTTGATCCACAGAGTACCAGAGACGGTACATGTCTGTTGAGGTAGTCGCAACCTCGTTTGGGCTGAGGTAACAGGGTGCATTGAAGCTAAGCGTGGGGTCATCACGGAGTTCAGTCAATAAACCCTGGGAATAGGTGGGTGGGTGGTGCGCTGGATGTAGGGAATAGGGGAGTGGTTCATTCGTCTGAGCCATGGGATGAGGGGATGGATGGTGTGTCGGTTGGTGTGTCGGAGCGATGGGATAGGGTACTGATTGGTATTGAGGTGGTGCATGGGGTTGGGCTGTACTGGCAGGCGGAGCCCATTCAGGCTGAGCAGAGACATGATCGTGATAAGAGTAGAAAGAGCTTGAACTTGAATGCATGTAGCTCACTGGCACTGGCAAAGTACTAGTACTTGGACGAGTCCGAGTCCGAGTCAGTTGCCAGTGAGTAGTACTTCAATATTATAATCGGTAAGCTGCAGGTTACTTTGTAGACCTGGACCCAGGCCACCGACGGCATTCCGAGGTCTAGCAGGGCTCCAGGCGCCAGCGATTATCTATTCCGCAGCTCCGCGCGGCACACTGGTTCCCGCCGTCACATCACAATCACGGAGCCAGTTGTGCCATGGGAAGCATGGCATTCCGAGGGTTGCCCATCTAGTACTAGTGATGATTACCCATTGCATCTTGACTTCGGTGCGGTGGACCCTCTTTTTTTGGTATGACACTGCCGTGTTCAGAAACATCAAATTCCGTTCGAGGCTGTTATTCGATACATAGAACTGCTACAGAATGTGAAATCAAGTAAACGAACGGACTTCTTCCGGGCGGAACCATCTAGTACCTAAACAAAGAAAAGTAAATATTTTTCCCTGCTTTCTTAACAGACTTACAAGTTCAAGTTCAGTCTTCCGACCCAGATGTGTCAGAACTGCCCGCATCGCCAAGGGCATTGAGATCGGCGTCCAACTCGGAATCGGAGGGTGACCGCTCAGGCTTTGACATGATATTGAGCTGTGTGTTGGTAGAAATCAACGCGGTGAATTCATCGGCATAAATCGCGTGGCGATATGCTATATCATCGTCAATAGAGTTACCACGGGCAGATGCCTCTGCCTGGAATGCCTTCAGGTCGTCGTCGAGAGCTGCTAATTCGGCCCCCTCGTATTTCTGCATCTCTAAGATGACATCCTTCAACTTTTCGAGGGCATCCATCTCCCGAAGAGCAGCACTGAGACGAACGAGGGTGCAATCTCTTGAGGCACGTTTGGCAATGTAGACCTTCTGGAATATGTTGTCGGGCAACCGCGACAAGCCATTGCGAAAAATATCTTTCCCCTAGTTTATTGTTGACATTGGATGTGATGAACGGATACAGCATCTTTACTCACCTCGATTAGATCCTGGATCGTCAAGGAGGAGTGAGAAACTCTCCCTACGGATCTCATCACGTATTGCAACTCAGGAGCCCAGAGGGTGGTTTCGTACTTGCGCCCTGCAGATCGTTTGTATTGTCTGTGCATCCTCCTGGAAGCTGCGACGACACGCTCTTTAGAACGGGAAAGCGGGGTGGTGGGATCGGAGTGGTGAACTCTCTTCACGTCTACCCGGTTGCTATGTTGAGGCCAGCGAGAGGGAGAGATATCAGTGTAGGCTGGGTGTGAACAAGAGAGGGGATAATTAAAGGAGTGAATGGCAGGCTTCGAAGAAACTGGAACTTGAAGGTGGGAAGAGGGGGGGACGTTGGCTAGGAATGAGAGAGGGGGCTGAGAGTCGTAGGAGGGAGAGGTGGGCTCCGAAGAGACTGAAAGACGGGAAGTATGATCCATGTGGACGAGGTTTGAGACAGTATTTACAGAGGTCAGCACAGCGACCGGAGTCGGTCGGATGGAGTCCACGTCATTGCGACTTATCAAGTGCGGAGATTAAATGTTGAACACCGCTGTGAGAGACTGCTCACTCAGGCTTTGGCTCCTGTACTTATCTTAACTCCCGAAAGAGCTGGTGACCCCGCTCAACAGCGAGCACCTCGACTTGTCCTCGGGCTCTTATCTACGCTGAGCTGGCTTTGTGCCACTCCCATATTCTCCACGTCTGACTGTGTCCATTCTCGTTCACCATTCCCCAGTCGTCCCTTCATCGTGAGTCTTATCGGTCCTTGCTTCTCGGTCTCAATAAAATTCACATATGTTCCTGCCATCAGAAACAGCCACGGCCCTTCCACGCTACCGTCCTCAAACCCGTGAGCACGACAGTACGTACGTACATATCTCATGTGTTCGAGAAGTTCACCGCTGTATATAGTGATGGTCACACATCTGGACGCCAAGGTCCCTGCGACCGCGAGCAGATTTTTGGACCCAGCCTACATCAATATCCCGTTAGTGCGTCGGTATGTCCTTTTCTTTGCATCCACTTTTGCTACGTACTAATCATGAAAGAGCGTCCTGGCACATTTCTCTCCATGTTACTGTTCCGCTGCCCCAATTCCACCGGACGGGGATCTAATCGCCAAAGGAGCTGCTAATTTTCGACCTCAGGTACTATTTCGATATACTTTAAACCCCTACTCACCATTCGTTCTGATCCTCCAGGCAATAGTCTCTTCTGCTTGGGCCCAAAACCTTCCATTGCTCATGTACTCGCTGTCCAGAGAATACTGCAACACAACAACCCGCCGATCAGCTAAGTTACGCCTGCCCAGGCTGTCCGCGAGAGAGCTATATTCCGAGGAATGCGAACACCACAGGACAAGTACCTGGCTGGAACGCCGTGCCAAGAAACCTTGCAGGCTCGAAGTGCAGGAGAAAGATGTGTACCAATCAAGTGACAGGTGAGTAAGGTTGTCGAGTCTGCCGACTCCTAATGGAATTGCAGATAAGGTGATGTCCGTCATCGCAAGATGGAGTTGAGTGAGTCGATGGAACACGGGATAACCAGGTAGGTAGATGGCTCCACTCCGGTCTCCTACTTTCGTTAACCCAATGTACAGCGATCTTAAAGACTGCATCATCTCCAGCTGCTCCAGCAAAGCTTTCGGTTCCTTGTCTTCAATCTGCCTGTACGAGAACTGGATGGTGAGTGACCTAATGTTCGAACAAAGTTCGAGAACATCGATGGCTGTGATGACGCTGACGGCGGGTCCTATGTACAACTCCTCCACAGTTGATGGCTTCGCCGGCGCGAGCTGAAACTTGACGAAATCTGTTGCCACGTGATCTTTTCGGAGTCGGACTCTGCGGTACAGAGAAGGTTGCAGCCTGTGATGTTTGAGTATATCTTGTGCGGACATATGGAATGACTGACCACATGTAGAAACGTTTTGCCACAAATGCGTATCGGTGCACATCGGGCTCGTCCTTCAGCCAGAGAAAAATCTCGCGTCCGATTTCAAGCGGAAGGTCTGCGAGCTGTAGACACATTGCGAGAACGATAGAGAAGGTGAAAAATGACCGGCCGGCCAATCTCGTATTTCTAATATCTACAATAAGCTGATTCGGTACGCACTGGCATGACATCCACCTCCTCCCTGATCCCAGCAGTCGCTCCGTCGTCGTGTGTGATTGACCCTGTATGGCTGCAAACAAGGTTCGTTCTTGGTGGCGTTGGTCCATAGTAGAATCCATGTGTCCCAAACTCTAACGTCATTGACAGCGCTTGGACGGTGTCGTTATGCCGGCCTCCACAATGTAGGTTGCTCATTGGCTGGGGAATCACAGAATTCTTGCTAGCCCTCAGCAACGCCACCAACAGGATTTGTTGCGCCACCCACCTCGATTTTGACAGCTGAGGATTACCCCGTATGAAACAATTTATCCCTTTTTGCCCTCATTTCCAAGGCCTATGATGATGAAAGAGATTGGCGTTTCCCGAGTCCATCTCGTATAAAGGCAGTAAGCACCATTCCTTTCATCCTTCGAAGTATGGCTTCTCAGTCGCGAGCACCACTGAACCGACAAGCTCACATGCTGGACACCTCGCAGATTGCGACAAGTCGTGCTACAGCTGCCCGGTGAGAACACTAGACCTGATCAGTCTCGAGTAGGAAGCTCACAGCCGTGCTTTTTACCCAGTACTTGGCGTCAACGTGGCAGAGCTATCAGGAGACTCGTAAGCCTCACTGAAAATATACAGGATCTGATCGACGAGGCAGATCGACGAGGCACCCCGGAGGGGACAGCGGATGATCATTCAGTCGAGTAAGTCTTCTAGTTTCATGCACAGTTCACGAATTGTTCATGGGTTCATCCATCTTCAGCCAAAACAGGCTTTTCAAGTGTTACGAACGTTTGATCGCTGTTCTGCCTGAATTTGCGGAATACCTCACCAGTCCTGGCAACGCCAGTACACTGGACAATGCGATCAAGCAGGTGACTTACTTCTGAATGACCGTCGAATATAGCTAATGAAGCTTTAAAAGCTCACACTGGGCGCTGATTCTGCTCGGGCAGATGACGCTTCGGTCCTCAAGACCACAATTGTGAATTGGTTGACCGAGGTTGAAGCCCCGAATGCTCGTCTGTCCCCTTACGACAAATCTGGTCGCGGATTCTATAGCAACAGCACAGCAAGGCTACTATGTCCCGTGGAACATAATTGGGATAACCCGGAGTAAGTGTGTTCGAATGACTACATAATTTTCTAATTGCACCTTGGACAGACATCGAGATAAAATTCGTGAATGGCATACGAATTTCCTTGTCACGGCCGACAGTTGGCCGCGCTTCCTCTATGAGGATGGGATATACGACCCGAATAATCCTTCCCAAGGACTATTCAAGGGATCCCTTCTACTTCGTGTAAGCATTCTCTTTCTGCATACTGGAGCTGCGTAGTTGACTTGTCGCCTCTCAGGCCTTCAAATTGATTTTTACATCACCCAGCTTGGCAGATGAAGAGGAACAATCCAACCCCGATCCGATTCTCTCCCATAAACGTCGTCGTGGGGAAAGACGCACTCGCCAGCACGTGGCCAGCTTAATCAAGATGAAGAAAGTGGAACCGAGGGCAATTGCGTACATCGCAGTACAGGTGAGTACCGCCGACTACTGCCGGGCGCTGACATCTCAATGAAGACACCAGGTCCGATTCGCGCTGTCTGATTGTGGGACTTGGAGGATCACGGATGGAATCTTCAATCACCGCCAGTTCTACAGCTCCATTGTTTCCTGGTTCGAAGATGTGGAAGATGCTGAGGATAAAGCCTTTGTAGACAACCTTCTTCTGTGGTGGAATCGGTAAGGTGACTCCGATCCTTGTCAACACAAGCTTATATTGGGAACAGAAAAGTTTTCGGGCGGGAGGGGGTCATGGTCTATGCTCCCCCGGTTGTTGAGAATATGTCAGTCGCAGCCTCTTTTAAAAGGCGCCGCATTGAAGTTACGAGTAATACCTGAGCTTAGCAACCTTTGTAATGGATCAATCTTTTATGTTTGTTGTCCACGCTGGAGTGAGCAAGACTGAAATAAGTGATGCGGGAGTGGACCTTTCACTGACGGCATTTGTTCGCCGCTCATCGAATAATTGTACAACCTGACGATGAAGTCCATCCTTGGTCACAAGTGCATATTCTGTCGTAATGAAGCTTTTGGTCAAGCTGCACTAATTGCACAGATGAAGAGACTTTGGACCCAGAATTGTAGAGTTGTATTTGTTAAAACATCCTTGCATACAGGCGTGCACGCTCTCATAATGACATATGGGGGGACCATTGCTACTCTTGTAGGTGAAGAGACTTTGGTCTCACAGCGAAGCATATCGACAGCCTATGTCAAATACATTCTCCTGTGCAAAAAGTCCATATGTCGCATGAGTTGGCAACGACGTGCTACAAGAGAATCATTCCGTATTATCTTACTGTGTAGATATCTGGCCCAATGATTCGGAATCTATCCTTACAATCAACTACAGCCTAATTGACTATTGGTGATCATCATTAGGCCGACGAAGCTGGTACTAATAGAGGAGAAAGGTACTTCTGGCACATGGGCATGCCCACGGTACAAATGACGCACTGAACCTACCCTTAGAAGGCTATCGTGATTGATTATACAGGTTATCTAAATTATACATATGGGAAGGGGTTTAGCGTAAACTCGTACTTTTCGAGACGTACTAGTGAGGTTCCTCTCTCTGAATACACAGTAAACGTCAAGAAAGAACTACAAGATATATACTTTAATTCAA
>JBBPSU010000405.1:0-13094 GCA_038093755.1 Tylopilus microsporus | reverse complement strand
GTCTGGAAGTCTGGAAGCTCTGGAAAGTTACTGGCCAGTACTGGCCAGAGGGGGACCTTTCTGGAAAGGCTGGAAGAGCTGGAAGAGCTGGCCAGTACTGGCCAGACAGTGGCTAGTTTGCTGATGCACAAAACCCAGTGTCGGGAGGATGGTCGATGGATGGGAATGATCCAAATATCTTTGGTCCAGAACTTTGTGTGCTGAGTCACTCTCCAAAGGTTGTTGTCGTCGTCGTAGTTCGCACGTGGCAGATCGAAAGTTGAGAATACCGCATATGGGTGCTCCTCTGGAACTCCGAGCGCCGCGAAGAGAAGAGGAATACAACCGTTGATACAGACATCATTGATACATGACGTGGGAGATGCGAGCATCGCGATGTCCGGATGTTCGAATGCAATATGGCGTAATCCGTGTCTTGGGGTAGGAACTCTTGGCATATCTGAGTCAAGCTGGCTTGCTAGTGGAATCGGTGACATATCAACGCTTAAGTCCTAAATTCCGATCAGCGTTCATGCTATTCCTATAAGACAGCAGTTACCACTGGCAGAACCCAAGCGATTTTTACCGATTGAACGTTAGGCTCATCTTCATCGTTGTCGTCATGGGGATCGGATGGTTGTTCCGTGAGGTAATCGATCCAAATGGCCTGTTCTGGGTCCAGAGTCACAGATGCTTCCATGGTAATGCCGTCCTTTGTTTGTGCTTCGTCCTGCGGCGCTTCGAAGGCAGTCTGGTTGACCCAATATAGCGATATCTCAGGCATCCCGCCTGACAGCTTAATTGCAATTTCAGTGGCGTCCTTGACGTGTGCATCGAATCGTGTCCTTGATGCCAACGGACTTGACCAACGTGGAGGGAGCATCAACAATTGCTCACGGCGATGTTGCAGGGTAAGGTAGAAGGCTTCGTCTGAGAGGAAAGTTAGTGCCAATAATATATTCCTCAAGATATGTACTTCCTGGTGTGCGGAGTGCAAGCTCGACCATCGCAAGTTCATTGCCGAACCAACAGCAAAGATTGTCAGCTTCCAGGCCAAGTCGATGCTGTTCTTCTACACACCGATCGCGTTTGAGGATCGCTCGAATTCCTGCACGGACATCTTTGTCTTCCATCCAACGTGGAATGTGTCCGACGGACGGAGCTATCCAGATATCTTCCATCAACGACTGATCATTGCGAAGCTCATTCAATTTGGTTGGGAGAGGGGTGGGAAGCGGGATTGACCATGACGGGTCAATCAGTTCTTCGAGCTGCTGACAATAAGTGTTGAACTTCCGGATGGCACTCATCAAGGCCGGTTGGCGCTTGCTGATAGCCTTGCGTGTTTGTTGATGGAGTTTCGTACCTGGGGAAAGTGAGAATAGACTATGTGACTTGAATCAAATGTTATCTTACCGAGTGTTTTCTGCGCCCCCCCGATGGCCCGGTCCAATTTGTCCCACTCGAAGAAGCTCCCTATTGCTCGTTTACGTATGTTGATCTTCAAGTCGCGAGCCAGGAGCAGGGTCCGGACAAAGTCGAGGTCGATATCCTGAAGCTCAGGGAATTTGTCGCCCACATTCAGCGATGTATAAAGTATGTCTATCTTGGACATCAATCGATCATGAGTACGTTCCAAACTTGCCATAGCTCCCAGCGTATTGTCAGAAATGTCTTGTTTCACCATTGCGATCTTCGCAGCTTGGATTGCTCGATTGGTATTATCGATGTCGGCCTGGAGTGCCAAAACAGTATCAAGCTCCTTCTTGAGACGCGTGGGAGTGTCTGATAAAGGATGAGCGCTGAGCGCTGAGCATCCGGTCGCAATTTAATAAATTGGGAACTTACGAGCTCGAATGGAAAGTTGTGCCTCCTTTTGAGAAGCCCATTGCTGTCGCAGATCTTCATCTGGAATCCCACATTGCTCGATGTCATTGGACGCCACTTTCCCTTGTTGTCGCACGCCACGACGAAGGCGGCGATTGATCCAATCACCGAGGTCCATTCGCATCTCATTGCCAACTGTGGCAGCCTGGCGATCAATTAGCCAAATACGGCGCTGTCGCTTTAGAAATTAGGTTAGTGACCACTTCAAAAACATTGTACCAAGATCTCACAGAAGAAGATCGTTCGATCCCAATAAGCTTGATCATGCGAGACCAAAGGCGCTCAGTGCCTTCACCATCCGATAGTCCCAGTCCGTCAGATAAGCGCGGGTTGAAGACAAGTTGACATGCCCATTTGTGGCCATAGGCATGCATAGCTGTGGTAGCAAAACGAATACGAGAGACAATATCCTGAGGAAGTATATCATACTATCGAGGCTTAATGAGATCATAAAAGCACACCAGGATTTAGTAAGCACTCACCAGAGAGAGGGTCCTATCCATGACGCACCCTACGTCGTATAGCACCACGACAGTGGCATTGGATGGGAGAAGCAAGAAGAGATGACTAATGAGGGAAAGAGCATATTTTTGTTGCTCTCCGGGAGAGTCGATATTGGCAAAGAAGAGGGGAATATCGTGGCGACAAATGAGGGCCATGAGACCGGTGTCGTCAAAGCTCTCCATCGAGGTCTTCTGTTTCTTTCCATCGGCGGCATCATAAGAAGATTCGCAGGAATCAAGAGCTTCATCAGGTACCTGCACTTTGCGGCGTTTAGGGGGCTTCTTGCGTTGCATCTCGATATGCTGACCCATCGCATCTACCTGAGTTTTGGGAAGGAAGTACGCTGGATCGTAGAAGGGTGGGCAGTCACCAGCGGAGCGACGATGCCGGTGATGGAAATTTCCGTCTGTGGATACATGAATATCCCCGCCTTTAGTGAGGGACTTGCCAAATACGGTTCCACCGAAGCATGCAGGACAACGTTGGACGAGGATCTGCGCACAGCTTCTGGAAATTAAGGATGTATTGGAGGATGAAGAAAATCTTCCTGGGGAGAAGGTCGCATTGGCACCGAATGACGGCCAACTCGGAGATGATGTTGCGGGAGTGGCGAATGAGCGGGCTGGTGTGACAATGGACGTGGAAGCATTGGAGGTGAAGGCACGGGGAGTGCCCTGAGTATCTTTGAACGTTTTGATGCGATCTCGGCAAACCTGAAGGGAAGCCTCCACCTGTCGTTCTACTTGTACTTGAAGGACATCATACCACTGGATAGCCATCCCGAGGCTGCGCCGGAAAGGGTCCTCGACAGCTTCATTCTGAGTGGTGATCAGACGGTACACATCACATATGCTATCTGCGAATATCGACTTACATTGTTGTTCACTATGTGAAATCCTCGTCGAGTATAGTGGGTATGTAACGCTGAGGCAAGGGCGTTGACAGCGTCGCATGATCGCTCAAAAAGAGCACGGTAAAAAGACAGTAAATCGATGGAAACAGCCATACGAGGCTGGGAAGGGGCAGCAGGGAATAGACCGAAGTGAACAAGGATTTGAGGAAGTGACCAACATTCACAGCTTATGACTTCAACGGAGGTAAAATCTGAAGCTGATTAGGCATAACTTCCCAAATATTAGTGGTACTCACGATCGAACAACAAACATAAAATATTGACAGATTTGCGTGTGCACTGAGATTGAGTGCAAAGAGTAATGGAAGGTGAAACCAGAGGAAGTGGCTTGCTCAGCGTTCGAGAGACATAGTGCAGGTACGGTTTGATCAAAGTTGGAACGATAGTCTTCCAGCTGCTGCATAAACGTTCGGCAGAGAGATCAGGGAGGACACGCTTGCGGGCGGGATGTGGGGCCTCCGTGATTTCACTCGGAAGCTGGGTGTCATCAATGACTTCACTGTCGCTTGGAACAAACTCTTGATCAGTTGGGTCGATGAAGTTTTCATTTGCGAGCTCATCATCATCAAATTGGTCAGATGAGGCTTCGACAGAAGGAGGTGAGGACGGGACATCAGAGTGAAGCTGTTCGAGACGAGCTTCCAAGCGGCGACGTTTGGCTGAATGGCCAGCTATCTCGACATATCGTTGAGTTTTCTGTTTGTCTCTAGGACGACGGGGACTCTCGAAATGCTTTCCAAGTCCTCCAAAAGTAATCTGAGCACGTCGTGTACCTCGTCTTGGAGGCATGGATGAGTGAGAAAAAAGAGTGCCGTCCAATGGATGAGCACGACAACGATTGAACGGGAGGTGCCAATCAAGGCACAGGCCCAAGCGAGGCAGGGTGGGTTCGACGAGGTATTGACGAGGTCGGAAGGGGCG
This sequence comes from Tylopilus microsporus, assembly GCA_038093755.1. NCBI lineage: Eukaryota > Fungi > Basidiomycota > Agaricomycetes > Boletales > Boletaceae > Tylopilus > Tylopilus microsporus. The sequence goes on along the minus strand of JBBPSU010000405.1, from coordinate 8,890 downwards.
GGACGAATTCAGGGGATCGAAAAGTGGTACTGACAAGGACGGAGAATGGATTCGGTGGATTGAGCCAACTTGAGAGATACGATGAGGTCAAAATAAGACCCGTTGAATGAGGCCTGTTTCATTTTGGCCATGCGCATGCAAGGCCCACGAGATGCCAGTGCGTAGTCTAGGAATTTGTAACGCCTACAACGGAAATGGATCTGCGAGACCATCGGAGTTCGAAATATGCAAACATATTTATGTTTCTTAGCGGCGTAGTGAGCCTCCTGAGAGCTCTAGTCACCCTCTAACAGTGATTTCATGTATGTAGGATGTACAATGGGGCATTACATGTTGTGATTTTGCGTGAAGAGTAAATCTCCTACCAGGTTCACAAATTGGACTGAAAGTAGCCCATACTTCCAATAGGTAACGTGGTTTGAAGTGTATTCCTCCCATTCTTTGTCTTTCCTGGCCACTGACATGGCGACCCACAATGTCATGGGCCTTAGCAACCTTCTTCAGCCACGCTGTCGCGTCGGTACATTATTAAACCAAAACTGAGCACGATGCTTAATCTAGTGACATGATGCAGGTGCTGGTCTGCCAAGATGAAAAGATAATGGATAGCACTGCCCCAAGCTCATATCTCAAAGTGGTTCTAACGAATGAAAGTCTATATGATAGATTACTTAGTTAACAGTGGAGGCTAGCGCGCACGAAAGTGGGTAGTGTCAGAAAGTGGTCGAAGAGGTGCTGCTCACGACGAGTGATGTAGGGTGTGAATGGTAGGGAGACAGCAAGGGCTCGCGTACAAACGCAAACACGAAAACAAACACGACGTGTTTTCGCGTTTGCATTTGTAGGCGAATATGAGGAAAGTTCGAGGCGATCGGGGCGACCGGGGGAAGAAGCGGACACAATGGGACGATCCGGCCGCGACGAGGACGCTAGATACATGCCAAAGAAGCTGAAAGATGCGTTAGAAAGTCAGCGAGAACACTTGAAACAAGGTAGGTTAACCTACCTCGGAGAGCTCTAAAAGCTCCAGAGAAGCCGCGCAACGAAGCGGCAGTGCCATGAAAACTCCAGAGCGTCATGTAAAGTCCAGGAGATCAAGCGCATTGAGGAGATGGATTCATCGTGGCTCGATAGAGCCTCAGGAGGTCATTTGGGCAAGCAGGGGGAGTCGAGGCGTATCGAGGGTGATTCGGGCAGCGCGAATATTGTAGACGGCAGTGAATACGATGGGGAAGGTGCCGGTAACAAGGAAAACAAGCGCGTCGTCGAAACAGACACGCTATGTCGAGATATAGGGTCAGGAGACCCAGAAGACGACCAGGATGGGATGGGAGCTGTCGAGCGCAATTGCAAACACGAAAACGATTGTGATGGTGATGTATATGATGGAAACGGCGGCCGGAAGGGTGGCGCAGCAAGCGCAGCGCGCCGCGACTCGAAACGAGTCGAAACGGATGCGCTAGCGGCAGAGAAGGCGTGTCAGCACGAACAACAAAAGTATATGACGGTGCACATACCTGAGACATTCATGCCGCATCCCAAAGATTCTCAGCAACCTACCGACCATCCGAACCCACCATATCGTTGAGGACGACTGAAAACGCGATCTAGAAGGATCAGTACCAGCTGATCCACTCACCATGGCAGTCCATCCAGAAGTGTTGACGACGTATCGGACGAGTTGGATGTGTGCGATACGTTGTACATGGAACAGAGACGGTGCCCAAACAAACCCTCCCGAGGCGCAAGGCTGCCGGAGTTGATCGAGGCAGAGGCAGGAGGGCATGTTGTCATCATCGCATTGAAGGAGAGGAAGTAGGGTCGGTGATGGCGATGCACCATCATCGTCATGTCGTGCGTGCGTGTCGTGGCGACTCAGAGCGTACGGCTTGTCGCGTCAGTGGAAGTGGAGGAAGGGTGGACGAGTGAGGACGAATCGTTGTCGTCTTGCCGTTATCGTCACGTCAGAAGAGGGAGGGCGAGCGCGTATCATCGCTATTACCCTTGTTAGAATTGAGGGTGGGTGAAGGTGCGGGTACAGAGCCGGATCGTCGCATCGTGGTCATGACAAGGCTGATGGTGAGGGGGAGGATGTGTCGTCGTCGTTGCAGTCGGGAGGCTGAGGGAGAGGATTAGGGGCACGACGAGGTCGGGGGACGAATTCAGGGGATCGAAAGGGTGGTACTGACGAGGGCGGAACGGGGCCCGGATGGATTCGGTGGGTTTTAAACGAGGCGTTGACGAGGTCGGAAGGGAGCCCAGACGGATTCGGGGGATTGGGCCCGGGATACTGACGAGGTCAAAATGTGGCCTGAACGAGGCCCGTGTTATTTTGGGCACGCGAGGCCAGCGAGATGCGTAGTCTAAGAGACCTATTACTACCTACAACGGAAATGGGTCTGTGAGACCGTCGGAGTTCTAAATATGTACTGCCTGAAGTGCATCATCAACGACACCATGATGAATGCGATCGCCCTGGAGGTCAGCGCTGAGAGGCAAGCCGCTTTCACGCGCAAGGTCAGTTCTACCACAATCTCCCTTTTCGCACCCATCTTAATCTCATCACCCACACACACCCCGCGCCCCCTCCACCACCACTTCCCCCTCCTGCCGTCTGCCGCCACCCCTACCCACCTACCCGCCGCCTGCCGCCCGCAACACACCTCCCACCACCCATCTCCTGCCGCCGCCCATCCACACCCCCCCCACTACCCATCGCTCGCTTCTCCCCACCCGCCGTTTACCTCCACCACCCCCTGCCGTTTTACCCATCACTCCACCACTGCACCACATGCACGCACCCCCAGCTCGAGTCTTTCGCTACCCTCCCGCCCCCCACCTCACCCTCCCGTGGACCCAGATCCCGTCGCCTCCAAACCCACCGCACCGACCCCACCCCCGTGAGGCGCTGTTCCTCCCGCTCCACCTCCCCCCAGCGCGGCCGTTTCCAAACTCGAGGCCCTGCCACCAAACAAACCCCAGCGCAGCCCACCGCCCACCCCGCGCACGCACACGACGACCTCGACAGATCCGCTTGCCCCATCTGTCTAGGACGTCACCAGCACCGCATCTACCAATGCAACGAGACCAAGTTATGGGACGGCTCCCCTGCCCTCAGCTCCCGCAGCCCCGACGGCCGCCTACTCGATTCCAACGGTAAGGTCATATGTAGCGATTGGCAAAAACCTAACAGCTGCTCCATTCCCCACCGCTCCGCTGTGCATGCCTGTTCCGGCTGTGGCAGTACCTCGCACGGCGCTGACCGTTGCCATAAAGCTCAGAGGCGAGCGGGTGCAAACTCCCTATAAGCCCGAAACCTGGCGCAAGTGGCTAGCTATTGCAAACCTCTCTGTACGATACCCCAATGTACCTAATGGCCTCCTTTTCGGCTTTACTGCCAACCTCCCCCCACTTTCCACTGTTGAAATCCATGATGACTAAGCAGGTCTAGACTCTAGAACGTCTTATCTATGATGACATAGGTCTAGACTCTTATCTATCGGATGACATGATGATGATGACTCATATGATAAGATGATCAGTCAGCACATGCTGCGCATGACATCATATGATGATAAATCATTCTGCGACGTTCCATGGTGTTCCATGGATACTCTATACTGGGTAATAGTACATAATAGGTACAAACAAACCCTGTAGTATATAAGAGCAGGACTCAGTCCCACAATCTTAAGTCGCTCTTGCACTCCTACAAGTCAGATCGTCTTACCACAGCTACTCCTCTCTGCCTCTATACGTTCTATCAGTGAGTACTTCCCACTGATTATCCTGCGCTGCTGCTGTTGGAACAAGGACATTCCATAGTCCAGTTTCAATAGGTTATGAGCCCTGATTGCTAAGGATTCATAAGTCATACGTTTTTACGATGCCTTTTCCTGCTTTCATGCTCAACGTACCAGGAGGGCTGAGTCCTTTATGGATCATGCTTAATGTCCTCGTTTTTGTTCTAACACGAACTTGGGCTGCCGAATGGACTATGTCCGCCGGCATGGTACTGATGGGACATTCATTTGTCTTCATCATTTTCCATCTTTCTTCCACAAATGGACGCCAAATTGGCATCCAAGTACGGACCGCTAACGCACTTTATACCTTGGGATATCAGGTTATTCCTATACCAGGAACCAATAACCTTTTACTCAACGACCCAAACCGAATTCTAACGGTACGTCGCAGAGATCTAGATACCCATGATATACTCTTCGAGCCACCTCCTTATGGAGATCATGGCAATGATCGAAGGCTAGTAATAGCGGATCCTCCTCCCTATGCTCGTCCCTTAAGGGGACAAAGAGCTCAAGGGGGCGTCAATCTCAGACCTAACGGTCCTGAGCAAAGACGCCAAAATCAGGATTTGGCAGCTCATCTCAGACGACGGAGACGTCGAATGCAGAGAGCTGACCAAATAGAGGAACCCGAAGATCAAGTTCGAGAAGTGCCTAGGCACATAAGGGCTAATGCCCACGAACTTGATCAAGGCCTTAGAGAGGCGATTCAACCGGTGTTTGACATCGGAGCAGTCGCTAATCTACCTCCTCCTCCAGAATATGTCCAACTACGCCGACCAGACACTCCACCGCCAACGTCTTCTTGAGATCCTCGCAGAAGAAGTTGAACCGAGACCCCATGCTCGGATCACAGCGGACACCTATCTTGGTGAACGCTTTGCGGGGATTAGAGAGAAGGAGGGTATCCGGGGACCTGACGCACACGAAGGAACAACTGGCCGCAAGGCTAGAGTTTCCATTGTCTGCTTATCGGACATTTTCGAGAACGTCAGCGAAGGGTCTCAAGGAGAAAATGGCTATATAGGTTTATTAACTTATGAGGGAGAATCACTGGCGTCGATGTTAGAAGGTAACGGTTTTGTTGTCGTGGGGGCCAACGAACACGAAAATCTCTTGCATTGCGAGGGGTTTGAGTGGGTTCCCAGCGGCAATGAATATAGCCATATGGCTTGGCCAAATCCAATGGTCAACGTCGCAGATCTAATCGATCCTAACGACATGCCGTATGATATATGGGGACGATGGGACACATTCTATGATGTTCCTCGAACCCACCATTGGAACAGATATCTGGATAAGGAAAGGAGGAGACGTTTTACTAGATTACTTAATCCTTTGGTTCGTGAGGAAGCTAACCAAATCTGCAGGAGTGCAGAAGAGCGTTTCCAAGACACTTTAGGTGAACTCAAGGTCTCTAACGGAGACTTAACAAACGAGAACACTGCACTCCGGCGGGAAGTTGCCAATCTAGAGCAGAGGATCTATTTCCTCAAAAGGGATCTCCAGGATGAAAGAGTGGTCGCGTATGAACTACGCAACTCTCTACTGGATGAAAGGGCAGCGAGGCGAGCTCGAGAAGAGTCGCCCGAAGCTGACGCCATGGCTCCAAACCCTAAAAGGGCTAGGAAAGTTCATGGAACAGGACGTCTCAGACGTCTTCCCTCTCCCAATCTTGGCTCGAGACCTCTACGCGACAGACATCCCGCGAAGCCACGTGCTTCCAGATAAACGCTTCCTCTATTCTTTCAATGATCTAAATTGTATTCATAAAAAGATGGTTGTTATTCCATATAGCAGATGCGATGTCAAACAAGCCGTGATAGATGGGGTTACATCATTGGTTTGAAGACCTTCGTTTTCTGGAAATGGAACAACAAGTTTCGAGCCATTATGGACCATATGTTTCTTGGGCTTTTGGACCTCCTTATATTCCTGATCAAACAATTGTTCCTAAACTGATACTTGGTCTTTTATAAATAGCTATGTCTAAATCCGAATCTGGTCTTACCAAGAACGTCATTGTTTTGACTGGCAAAGAGAACTACTCCACTTGGCTACAAACTATCAGGTCTTACCTGATGACTCTGAAAGTCTGGAGAATTGCAAACGGCACACAAACCTTACCCGCTAATGCCGTGCAACAAGATGACTGGAGGGATTCGGATATGCAGGCAAATGGGATTATATCCCTATATGTCACTGATGCTATCCGGATCCATGTGGTCCAAGAATATGGAGGTAACGATGTGTCCCTTTCCTCCAGGACCCTAGCCGCTATTCGGCTTCAATTCGCACCGACCGGCCCGACCGGTCAATTCCATCTATTCTCCCAGATTCTCAACTGGCGTGCAATCACTTCTAGCGAAGTGACAATGGGCTCACAAATAGGTCGTTTGGAGACTTTGTTCTCCGAACTAACTGCTGCAGGCATTGACCTGACACAAAACCTACGCACAATGATTTTGTGCAACGCCCTGCCAGATGAATATTCTGGTGTTGTCACCACTGCAGTCCACACAAAGGCTGCTGCCAACTTTACAATGACCAACATCGTACCCATGATTTATGCTGAGGAGGGTCGCCTCTTCTCTTCTTCCTCTAATGCCGCCTTCGTCTTCGGGCAAAAAGGCAAGGGCAATAAGGGTCAAAAGAAGAGAAAGCAACCTTCTGGAAATGGAGCTAATAACTCCAAGGGCGATGGCAAAAAAGAGAAATGTGCCAAATGTGGTGGAGGTGGTCATACTACCTCCGAGCACCGGGACGACTATGTTCATCCAAACGGTCAAAAGCCACAATATAAAAAACAAGCACAAAAAGATGCCAAACCCCAGCAGAATAAAGGGAAGGGCAAAGCAAAAGCCAATGTTGTGGACGTGCTCCCCACCACTCACGTTGCGGATGTGGTGATGACTGAAGACGGGGAAGTCACCTCCGCCACCCACGTGGACCACCTGCTTGCGCAGGAGGATGCTGTGATGGAGGCTCAGTACTATGCATAGGATGAAGTGCTCGATTGGGGCGAGGACGAGACAATGGACGAAGGTCCAAGTCGAAAGTCTATTCGCCTCGAGGATCAGTCCTTTCGAGCCAGGTCTGTCTAGTACCTTCCCTACAGATGGACCTTTGATTTATCGGGATGCGAAGGGTTTCTTGATCCAGCAGACCGTACCACGACAGTCTAAAGGATCGCATTATAAAGGAGGGTACGATAGCCGTTACATCTCTTCATGGAATTCGAATCCAAATGAAGAAGAGACTGGTTACGTAGCTGCCTCTAATGATTTGTCTTACGATGATTATGGATATGGTTCTTGCTATGCTGTGACTGACAACAACATCGACACTGAAAATTCTTGGTTAGTGGATTCGGGATGTTCGCATCACCTTACTCCCTGCCTTGATGATTTCGTCGAAATTGCGAATAAAGTCGAACGCTGCAGAATGGCTAACGATCAGGTAATGGACATTTACGGTCCGGGAACAGTTCTTTTGAGGATTTTTAATGGAAAAGAGTATCACACCTTATCCCTTTCAGGGGTTTGGTATGCACAGCATGTTTCACATCGGTTGTTATCCGTGACCGCACTAACAAGCCAAGGTTTCACATGTAAAATAACTGATAAGACTCAGTTTTGGGACAGTAAAGGGCGTCTAATCATTTCCGCTGGAAAGCGAAATGCTCTGGACCGGTTACATTGGTTCCGAGCGGACACGCTCTCTGCCTCTCGCGACTGTAAAACCCTTCAGAAAGATACTTCTTATCTTCTTTGGCACATGCGATTCGGGCATTGCTCGCATAACGCATTGAAACATGCTTTTCGACATGTTGAAGGTATCCCTTCTCTTTGTCAACCTACTGATTGGTCTCCTTGTAAGGGCTGTCTCTTAGGAAAAGCTATGCAGACCCCTTTCCCACCCTCCAAGACTCGTGCGTCTCGTTCCATGGAAATTGTTCATACAGACCTTTGCGAGTTTCCAACTCGCTCTAGGAAGCAAAATACCTGGATAATGACATTCTTGGATGATTACTCTGGCTTTGGTTCCATTATGTTCTTGAAGCGCAAGTCGGATGCTACCAAGAAGCTGAAGGACTGGCTCATCTGGGCTGAGCGACAAACTGGGAATAAACTGTTGAAGTTACGTTCAGACCGTGGGGGGGAATATATTTCCTCTGAACTACAAAAGTTCTTAACCTCACAAGGTATTGAACATCAGAAAACAGTCCCATACATCCCACAACAGAATGGAAGAGCTGAACGATTTAATCGTACCATCTTAGAGAAGGAGGAAGCAATGAGGCATCATGCCTGCTTACCACCAACCTTCTGGCAAGATGCAGTCCAAACATCTCTTTGTTACGATTTCATCCTTTCCTTCTCCTTTCATTGGCCAACGTATCGTATGATTCTCATTCCCTTTTTTCATTTGCTCATCGTATGACTCCACTTTCTCGTTCGTACAGCCTCAACTGTGCACGGCTATGTACGCAGCACGGCTCGTCCATACGTAGTAGTTCACAGCTTGGTCTGTGCCCATTCCGCTCCAGTATTTAAACCCATGTAAAGTATCTACAACGGTAGTCTTATCCATTTGTTCAAACCTCGTCTTAGACTTGAGTGCGAATTAAGGGTACCGCTCCCTATCTTCATCTACTCGCTTCGGACTTGACGATTAGTCTTGAAGCCTTGAACACTGGTCTATTGTTGTCTTGCCCTCAAGCGTTACGACTCTAAGTCTAGGTCGTTACACTCTTCACATCTATAACCGACAACCAATGCGAAGACTAAACTGGAAACCACCAGTAAATCTATGGAATGGGAGTAAATCAGACGTCTCTTATTTTAGAACGTTTGGATGTCTTGCTTATGTCTTCATTCCAAAAGAACAAAGACAGAATAAACTTGCTGTCAAAAGCGAGATAATGACCTTCATAGGATATGAAAAAGGAACCAAGGGATATCGATTCTGGTCACAAACCAGGAGGAGAGTTGTAATCTCCAACAATGCCACTTTCGATGAGAATATCTTTCCACACTGTCCTAACCAGAGAAAAGCCATTCCACCTAATAAAAATCTAGATA
>JBBPSU010000404.1:0-13153 GCA_038093755.1 Tylopilus microsporus | reverse complement strand
GGCATAGCCAGCGAGGATGACCGATGGTACCTGAGCATGCGCGTGCCACACGCTACAGTCGGACCCGTTCAAAGCCCCCAGTACTACCCCTCTTTTTCAGCCTCGCTCGGCCAAATTTTACGCGAGCACTCCGTCACCGAACTCCATCTCTCCCCTGACGCCGGAAGGTGGAATTACGACAAGTGGGGGTATCCAGATCATGCCAACGTCGGGACCGAGCTCTCGGCGTAAATGGCAGACGTTGGACAGTATCGTGCGTATCTTGCCCTTGTTCGCACATCCACGCTTAGTGTTCCTGCAGCGTGAATGAACGTTAGATGTGTCTAGGCAATGTTCTTGCAGGCCTTTTTCGCGCTTCCCTTGGATCCCTGGTTGATCAACGCACTTCCTTGCCAAGCTCCGCTTTTCTTCTTTCGTCTCCTACAGACTCACTCCTTACACACTCTGATACGCCGTTCCTCAAGCCTTTGCCGTCCGAGTCGCGTGCAAGACTGTTGGACCCACAGCACGTATCCGGCGCAGATTGGCATGGCCTTGAGGTTTATGTGCATTCTACCGAGACTGGGATTGAGTTAACGTTGGGAGTGCAAGCCATGCTCAATCCGGTGAGACAGTGGAGGAAGACGACGAGGTAAGACAGATAAAGCATTCACTTCATTGTCAGGCTGAACTTCTTCGCCAGATTGGTTGTTTCAATCTGTTCAATCGCATCATTGATGTACCATGTCCATTGCAAGATCGAGCTCGGTCCGCCTTGTTGTGCCAGATATTGGGGGATACAATCTCTCACCCGAGCCGGTGTTCAGCAACGACACTGTTCGCATATATAGTCCAAATTCTCGTAAGGCGGCGGCCTCTTTCGTAACACATTGATCACTAACATCGTTTTTTTTCTGAAGTGTCTCTGGATATGGCGATGTCATGGCCAGAAGTCAGCATATTCTTCTGTTGTTAGCTCCTCTTTTCAAATTGTAAGTGAATTCGTTTCTAACTTCTGCTCATTACTCGATCGGCTGACTCCGACGGACGACTAGTCATCATCATGCAAATGTTTATCGTAGTCATCAATGAAACCTTTGAAGTCGCCGAGGAGGCCAAGAAGCAAAAGCAGGAGGAGCAAAATCTCGCCCCGCCAGGGTTGCCTGGTTTAGCAAGCTAGATCCCTATCGATCGTTTAAGGGGAAGCCGACACCGATGAAAATCGAAAGTCTGACCGCAACCTTGGTTCCTGGAGGCTGAATCGCTGACAAACCTGATAATATTTCTGTTCCACAGCACCGGGTGGGTACCATGATTCTCGATTTTAGATCATTGCTGACTTGTTTTCGCGGAGACGCACTTCGCACAACTCGAAACCGAGTCGCAAATCGCTTCGTCATTGCCAGAGTTTATTGGATTGCGCTCCATAACCTCTTCGTTGTGAAAGCGCACTCTGAAGAAATTCCACTCCGTGAATCGCGAGAGACTCTTGCCGAATCAGAAGGACCAGAGGACATAGCAATACGAGAACGCGACTCGTCCTTGTAATAAACTACGTTCATTCCTAATAAATCTCCTCCCTCACTATTCGAATGTAGGGACGTACTGGAAAGATTGAAGCGAACGTCATCCGTCCCCACACCGCCCAAAGATACCCACAAAGGCAAAATCATGCAGTTAATTGCGACGTATTAGGACTACGACAGGTCACTCCTCATTTTTTCACCCTCTTCGCTGCCTCTGCCAGCAGCTCATTTGCGTAGTGACGGAGATCGAATTCATTGCGACCCACCCTCTCATAGTGCTCTTGCGCTATCCCAATTATTTATGTTGTTAGCGGTCCTTGGTAATGTAGTGATCACTCATCCATCCACGATAATAACTTCGGGTCCCTGTGCCCCGTGTCTGGGGTGACCCGTTGCCGTCGACGGCGTTTTCTTTCCATTTGTCATTGCTCATCCTCTTTGAGATCATGTCGCAAGTGGGGTGGATCGATGTTATGGCGGCCACAATGAGCATCGCTGGCAAAGACCAACAATCAAAGACCAGTGTGTTGCAGGTCAATACAATCTTCTTCGTGGTCTACGACTTGGTTGTGACTCAGGTGCTTACTTTTCTCTACACTTCTCACTCACTGCTCAATACAAATACAATTGACAGCTAAGCAATGTGATTCCGAGTAACATCGTCTCAAGGTGCGTGGCTGATACCTCTAAAGTGGTTAAGCATTTACCTTCGATGGTATGTCAGGCATGATAGCAAAGCTTTGGCACAGACAATGGAGACGATGAATACATTTCATAATGTGGGCACAAGCATGGAAGAGACAACTTTCAGAGTGGCCAAGACCACTGGGTTAGTGGCTGTGTTTGTTCATGCTCAACGTTAACACCCTACCTCTGTAGGAGCCTGCCAAGCTTTGAGTTAATCTGTTATCCCACCCATCTCACTTATTCACTGGATCAAGTTTTGCAATGCATTGCGCACGGCGCAGTCGCTTATCCTGGGGCATATATACCCCTTTCTGTATACTTGCTCAGTCATGGTAGGGCCACCCAGCACATGGCCAAGATACCATGCAAGATCTCAATTCAAATACTGGGTGCTCGATTAAGAGCGCAGAAACCCGTGTCGCATGCATGCCTAATGTGTAAGATCAAGTCGCTCTTAAAGTGTCCATCTCATGTTCCATGCAGCCAGAATTTATTGACATGGTGGCTTTGAGATGACGCATTTCGAACTAGACAGCTAAGTACATAGAATCCGCCATATCGTAACTACATTTAAAACTACTTGTAATGTTTGCACTGCTTACATCATTCCTTACTCGGCGAAGTTGACGACCCAAGTGTATACTACTAGGACTGCCGTGCCTTGTGCTAAATATTCTATCCACACTCCTGATTTATACCCGGAATGCCTCCTAAAGTTTCCAAGGTGAAGACAGGGGACGTGAACAAACAAGTATCCACCAGTGTAGAAGGAAAGGGCAAGGTGAGCGTATTTTTGTTGACTACTAACCTTCAAAAACTCATTTGGAATAGAAGAAGAAGAAAACCCACAGTACCCACTTGGAAGATGGCGATGGAAATATGCTCGCATCTGTGGATGAGAGGATCCAGGAACGCCAAAAGCTTGATTCTCTTGCGGAAGCTGCACAACTTGGCTGGGCACGCTTAGACATCTTGAAGCACTCTGATGTTATCAAGTTCGGACGATGGAATTCGAGAAACATCAGTACCACCAAGGCGAGTCGGTTGAAGGATTCATTCTTGTTGAACGGTTTGGATCGGTTCAACTCCCTTCACGCGATCCCATTGGTCGTGAGCAGGGATATACTCAAGGAAGGCATCTACGCCGACCAGAAGGATTTGCGGGAGAAATTGCCTGAGCTGCGCCTCGAGCCGGATGTTGTGGTTTTCGCTGCGGGTGGCCAGCACCGATACAAAGCATTGGAGCTATGGAAGGAATACCAGGAGGAGCAACTGAGATTGTTGGAACAACGGGCACAACAACTTCGTATTCAAGACTCCGATGCTGATGAAACATTACTCGCTCGTGAGGAGCTCGACAAGGTGGTGATGCCAGAGGCGAGGAAGTTGAAGAGCATATTAGCATTTGGAGGACAATGGGTGGTTGTGTTATTTGACGCCGGTAAGTTGTGACATCTCCTGCGGTGATACCACCTTTTGGCTTTACCCCAAGAATGTAGAACCATGCTGATGATTATTTTTTTCATGGGCAGAGAAAGTTGACGCCAGGCTGGGGCTATATTTATCCCAAAACGAAACCCGTTTCACGTATATGGAGTCCCCAGAGGAAGGTCTGGTGCAGAGATTGAAAGAACGCCTAGCACTCGACCAGGACTGGGTAAACTTCCCCAAATCGCCGGTATCTAAAGGACCTGTCTATCGTCAACACGAACTACTTGCACAAGAGCACGTCTTTGAGTTTCTGGAGACCTGTGTTCACGCAGGGAGCCATTATCTCGGCACATCGGAGTTCACTCTTAACCAGTTTTATGGGCACATGATGTCATCATACGGTGGGGTGAGTTTTTCCATGTCACTGCACTGAAGAGGCCAAGAGACTGAGGGTTGTATTCAGATACTCACTCACTTGTCGAAGATGCTCGAGATGCGACTTCATATGTGTTTCAATACTGTAAATCTAACGGATCGCCGCCTCCAGGGACTAAGGAAGAAGGCTCCCGAGAACTCGAATGGACCGACCGAAGAAGCACTGGCCCTTTATGAAGAACTAGCTGGAGCGGCCTTTGTTGGGGAAGCCTTGACGGAAGGGGTATACAATGTTCTTGATGACGCGTGGCAAGAGAGCTTTCAGAGGAGGGAGGTGCAACAGCACTTCGGCATGGAGGATTCCACCACCTGGTTGGCAGCTTGGGACCTATACGTCAACAACCTCCCCAACTTTTTGAAAACGTTCGTTGCGAGCCTTGAACAGAATGACATCCTAGAGACTCTGCCGAAGGAGGTACAGATCGCACTGAGGACATGCGCAGCCAAAGTTTCTTTCATCCTGGAGCTCCAGCTAGCTTGCGATTCACTAAAACCTTACGTCCTCTTCCCATTCATGTGCAAGAGTATGTTCGCCTGCATAGCGCAAAGGCTGGATACTATCAAGTGTGCCATAGCTGAGGTTAGATTGGATTCGTTTGGAAAGTCTTCAATAACACTGACATCCTTCAAGCTATCTAGCTGGTGGTCGCCATTCATCTACATGGCCAAAGCCCACGGCATGGGATGGCAAATGAAGTCGTCCTCAGTGGAAATGATGCGAGCAATTATGTCGCACCCCCTCATTTCAATGAAGCAGCGTGAAGTGGCGTTGAACAACGTAAGTCGTTGTGGTCCTATATAGATTTGGACATCGCCAACTTTGTACATCAGATCATAGGCACCATCCTCAACGAATACCCAGCAATCCTGCGTCTGGAACAAGAGCTTCAGGAAGTAGGCATGCCGCAACGTCCCACCACGATTAAAGCTCTCAGTTCGATGTTCTCCTTGATGCCAGGGAAGAATAAGGAAAAACAGAGGAACGAAGAAGAAGGGGAATACATTGCCGGCCTGGACTTGGATGAGGAAGAGGAGGTCCGAAGCGAGGAGGGAGAAGAAGCCACTCAAGCGATTTGCCGGGGTAGGAAACAACGAACAAGAAAAGCGGATGAAGCAAGAGAGATGAAACCAACTCCAGGGCCTTTAGAGACCGAAGTCATTGAAGCTGCTGCCATCATTGCTACCGCAAAATCCGCTACCCTCGCCAAGTCAGACACCATCCTACAGCCAGTTCTTCAACCTTGGTCGCGCATGTCTAAAGTTTCTTCCGACGTCATGGATAATACATTCCGAGGGCAAGCCCTCCTTGCTTTCCATACCTTCGAATGGGCAGTGGGTACAGGCCCTTCAAAAGCTCGCAACTGTCGCACCTTGGCACAAATTTCGATACTGGAGGACTCCATGGTGAAATCATACCGCCCCTACCTGTTAAGCATTCCTGGGGGTGCGGCGGTATACCTTCGATCAGCTATGTTCAAATCATGCTCCAAATTTTTCGTGACAGTCGCTCACAAATCCCGCGCTTTTCGACAATCAGCACTCGCAAAGAATTCTGGCGCTGCTCCAGAATCTAATAGTTTCTGGCCGGACCAGATTGTGGTCAACCCACTCATATTGGATACTACGACATCTTTCGATCTCTTGCAAGAATCGAGCAACTGGCGGAGGAGCAATCAACGCACCCAGCAGACCATTTCGATTCAAAAAATTGTGACTTTGCTAGAAAATACCTCTGCCTGTTGGGACATCCGGTCTATTCAACCAGCGAAGGATCACGAGGAGAAGCCTGCTCTTGAGCAGAACATTCAAGATGCACTAGAGAAGTTGGTTGAGGTATGCAGTTAGCGCCTGCGTTTATGCATGTCACCTATCTGAAAACTTGCTCTAGGAGATTTCAAAGAATGCCTGGCTTCAGCGACACCCAAGATATAAAACCGTTGACGTAGCTCAATTTGAGGAAGATGCGACAGCGGAAAGGCTTCATATCCACTACTCCCATCAACTTAAAAATGATACCCCACGAGCGGGTATACTTCCTCGATGCAGAAACTTTAAGTTACTCACAAAGGCTGAAGAGGAAGAGGCGTTGCGGCAGGAATGCGATGGCAGGGAAAGAATACTTGATGGGTTGAAAAGGCCAGAAAGCACTGGCAGCGGCGTGACAAAATACCGAGAGGAGTTGGATACGAAGGAAGCGGAGGGTAAGTGAATTCATGCAAGGATTCAACGAAATGACGCAACTTGGATATGTGTTTTAGCAGAAGTCGATAACGATTTAGAGAGGATCAAGCCCAAAGAATTTGAAGACAAGGCGCATACCGGTGGGAAGAGCAAAGTACTCACTCCGGATGCGACGGTTTGTGCCTCGGGATTAGAGGGCATCTCAACGCTCAATGAAAGTCGCATGACCTTTGCTGACATGGAGTTATCCCATATGACCTCCGACTTACCCCCCACGTGCACAGAAGATGAAGGAACGGCAGCGACACCCCTTCAGTCGGTGATAACCACTTCAGATGTGCCCAGTCGCTCTGACCTCATGAAAGACTATAGTATGGACACCGAAAGACCAGGTGAGCGTTTTTTCCACTTGTGTTCTTTGTGCGTGCCTTTTGTTTCGCGCACATTCCCCAATGGATTTTTTGCGTTGTTCTAGTGTTTGTGTATTCTGTATATGATTACTGAAATGCTTTTTCTGGTAGTAACACAATCCGTTGGAAAACCGAATCTCAAACGCACAAGCTTGTCTGAGTCGTCTACTGACAATAGGGATAGTGATGATGAAGCTATTTGTGGTATGTAGCGACTATCTGTGGTTTTGATGGGTGACATATCAATCCTTGTGACTGAAGGTAAATCAAGGCCAAAACGACGTCACATAAGGACGGACAGATGGGAGGCAGGAGAGTACAGTAACATTCGACGAAACAACTTCGAATGGAATGGTTAAGTATATGTGAATTTGTGTATAATATTTATATTTATGCCGAAATAGCTGGCATAGTCCGAGTGCCCAAGTCTTGGATCGACCTACACAACGTGTCTCTTTTTGTCCCGCCTGATATTTGGTCACCCCCAAGTTAACAGTTTTTCTCTAGTTGCACTATGAACCTCCCCCAGGATATCAATGCATTGTATGTTAGTATTGCTTGAACCTTACAGCGGACTAACTTGTCATGTAGTCCGCCACAAGAAGCTCCTCAGGAAGGTGAAGCTGAGGTCTCAATCGACGAGGGGGAGGAAGACCAGCCATTTTCCATTGGAGTTGTCCCAGAGCAATATAACGATGGTCCAGAAGTCAATCATTCGCAGGCCATGGTTGGGCAGGCTATCATGGACGATGCCCAACGGGACCTCACCGAGGCAAATTATTTGGCTGAGTTTCATTCCAAGGAAGCAAAGAGAACCAAGCTTAGCAGCTTGCAAAGGCTTTTCGAGCACAACAACTCTATGGATGCTCTTCGTTTACTTCAAAGACGCCGCTACCTGGAGGTCGACGAGCACTTCTTGCTCAACAAGAATTCTCCCGGAACGTTCCTTCACATGGCTGGACATTATCTCGACTATGTCCTCTATGTTGGAAATAGGTTGGGTCTTGATGCAGCACTACCTTCTGAGCGTGTCCTGGCGGATCACCGTTTGGAATTTCGCTTGAATTTCGGCCAGTCCTACCGTCTCTGGCCATCTGCCAATACCAAAGACCTTCCATTTGACCCCATGGGACGGATGCTGTGTTTGGGTTCCCGAAATCAAGAGCAAATCTGGTTGGCACTGGTTCCCAAGTCTAGCCTTCGGACAAACCAGGTCAATGGCCCCCGCCCCAGGCCGCAAGAGAATGTCTTGGATGCACGGACTTCGGCGCTGAAGAAGGAGCACTATCATATGTTGTGCATGTTCTTCGCCTCTGCATTGAGTGAATTGCACATAGAAGATATGCATTGTCGTTCAACCTACCCTCAACCTCTTACCTTGGATACTCTCAAAGCATCCACGGAAATACTGTAAGGAATCATTCACTCGTTATTATTTGGACGTCAATAACCTCTGGCTATGTTAGTGGAAGAGAGAATGAGCGCCACCGCAACTTTCATCTGACGCTTCAGCAATTCCATGCCCTTCATGGATTTATTCTCGACCACTGGGTTCGTTGGGTTGATAACGCTCCAATGGCATGGAAAGAAGATGGATATTTGCTTCGCCATGTACCTGTTGCAATTACCATTCGCTACGGACAGAACCAAGATCTTCGGATGAGTACAAGAGAAGAAGCAATTACCCAAGAGAGGGATATTTGGGACGAGGATCACGATTATACCCACCTTATGACGTTCACCTTTTCTTTAGCCAGTCATGTTACGTGAGTCTCTTCTTTTTGTTCATCAAGTGATATAACTTCTAACCTTTGTATGTCAATCCTAAACCAGGTTTTCCAATGTAGACCGTTGGGATGTCGTATCTCCAAGGGTGATCGAACGGAAATATGGTAGAGTCTTTACTGGGCTTCCCGGTGATAGTAATAGGAAGGTGATCGAAGATCTTGAGGACTATCCGCTTACACATGAGGATGCCGATGAAGTGCTCCCTATCTATACGGAGAATGGATTCGTTATATTTCGCAGATTACCATCGGAGGGTTATTCAAGTCCTGGCGGCGCTCTTTTCGATCTCGCTCTTGTGCCAAAACTCTTCCGGTCTTCTGAGGAGGACGGAATGCTCTTTCGTAGAATTCCTTGCTCTGTTTACCCCCTGGCCTTTAGCAAGACGCTTGGTAACTTTCAAGCTGATTGTCTTATTCAGTCCTTCGAAGAACCGCTAAAAATGATCAATGAACCACTTCGTCCGCCTCTAGAAAATGACGATTTCCAGGATGATGAAAGTAACTCTTTGTTCGGTGATGAGGAAGAGGAGGCTGGCAGAGGATATCCCATTCTTGGCTCCCCAGTTCTCCATGGATTGCGTTGTCAGGCTTACAACAGCTTGTCCCACCGAGTCCGCAACCGAAGCAAGTTCCATCAAGTTCAGCTAGGGAAGATCACGTCCGCAATTTCCGGAACTACCGCAACTGGCACAGCAAACCAGGCTAGCTGGCAAAGACGTCTTCATGGGTGTCGCAATAACTTGCCGCATGAACTCTTTCATTTGAAGATTCAGGGTGATGATCAGCCTCAAGCCATGCGGATGGAAAATACATACCAGCTAGAGGTTTTTCGGATGAAAGAAGAGGATCGCAATGGAAGGTAGGTATTTCTGCTACTAAGGTCTATCATCTTTTCCCTTAAGAATATCATTCATAGGACAATATACGACAAAGTAATAACGCCACTACTGCAATCGTGGACACATGGCAAGGTTCAGAAAGGTCTTCAGGAGGCTCTCATTTCGTTCAAGCCAAATGTAAGAATTTTAAATTCCAATTCCATTGTGACATTTCAAGCTGATGGCGACTTCAGATTATTCCCCAGATGTTCGAGTGGACTACTTATCCAATCACAAGCTTTTTAGAATTGGCTTGGAACACGGTTGAACCCACATTGGAAGCAGGCGTTCCAATCGATCCGCATCTGGTGGAAGCAATATCCTCCTTCGAAAGGTCACTCAACTATGGTCACACAGGGGCTGCTCGAGTTCTTACTCGCGCCCTAATGGATCGAATGTGGCTTTCGCTTGGAATAATCTTCGATGGATTCCCATGTTTGTCTAATGGATTCATTTCGCATGAAGACCTTATAGCAAGTAGCGTCATTAAGATTCGTACCGACAACTGGCCTATGGATCGTCGTACCAACCAACCCAGGACCTCCTCCTCTCGAGTTCAAAGGTTGACGTATGGAGATCGGCACTATCAGGTACGTCATCCTTCTGGTAGGAGCCATAGAACATTGAATGATAATATCTTATAGACATATATCGCCAGATTCCAGATCATTCATGCTACCAAAAATCTCCCGAATGACGTGTATTTGGAGAAACATCATCCCGCCAGACGCCTGGCTTGCTATGCTGCTGAAATAGGCCTGCGTGTCTACATTTCTGATGTCGCCACACTTTTGGACCAGAGCATCGGGGAAGATCTCATCCGTGGTCGGGAACTTGAAGATCACGATATCTCCCCAGAACAACTTAGGCGCGGTATTGCGACAAGGAAACAGGCCTTGGAGAAGTGGAAAAAATTAGACTTCCCATTGACGTATGCAGAGGATGCTTTGGCCCATCTAATGCATGCGCTGGCAGACCATCGACAAACTGGTCAGAACGCATTGCAACTGATCAAGTCGGAAATCGGTGCAAAGTCGCAGTCTTTTTTCGTAGAAAAGCTTCTTGCGGCTTGTAAACCGAATGTTGCAAGACGCCAGCCTCCTTTTATTCAGAGCGGAAAGGCGCTCGATGTCATCAAGATGAGCATTTCTTCGATCACATCCGCATTCAAAGCAGCCAGATTGGTAGATGCAGAAATGGACTCAGCGATTTTCGACGCATTCCTATCAGCAACCATGGCCCTCAAAATAGAACACGTTCCTTGGAATCTTTCTCGGCGGCTAGGACAGGTTGGAAGCACGAGCACTCGCATTGTTTACAACATCTGGCTCCCCCTTACCGAGGCTG
This sequence comes from Tylopilus microsporus, assembly GCA_038093755.1. NCBI lineage: Eukaryota > Fungi > Basidiomycota > Agaricomycetes > Boletales > Boletaceae > Tylopilus > Tylopilus microsporus. Next base: position 2,492 of record JBBPSU010000404.1, on the reverse strand, counting down.
GATCTAGTAACCAGTCAATCAATCTCGACCAGTTTAGGACACCAGAAGAGAACACCACAGCGTTGATTTATGCCACATCCAGACGCATGGTTGCCGAGGATGCCCGCGGGGAGTGGTCGGCTTTGACGATTGGACTGGCCAACTTCTCGACGATTCTTCACAAACGAGTTCTGCCCTCGGAGTGCGATATAAAGCACATTACCATTTCCAAAGACTATCCCCCTTACATCCAAGAAATGTATAAGTGGGTCGGTTTGAATTTCACGGCTTCCAAACCCCTCCATTTCCTCGCTCTTTTCAGTGCTGTGGCATATGCCAGCCTTCTTCCTTTCATCTATGCTCCACCTGACCGTTCCTGCCCTGGGAGCAACAAAAAGGTCAAAATTACCCAGCAAGAGCGAGACGCATACATTGCGTCATTGGAATGGGTCACGAAGAAAAAGAAAGGAGCTTCAGAAGAGACAAGATTTGTTTTCATGTTTATCGCCCACGTACTCGGCTTCTACGAGACAGATTCCCCTGTTGGAAAATTGGTATCCGCTGGGGGTGACGTATCCAAATGGTTAGAAAAGAATTGTAAGTTTTCCTTATTTTCGAAGAAAAAGAAAGAAATCACATAGTACTTTGTGCAGCTACGAAGGGCATGACTCTGCTGGTCTTATGCAGGTTCGGCCTTGCAACGGCACTTAATCCCAGTGCCCTCAGATCGGCAAAGTGGCAAAAGGACGTCGCGCCACTTTCGGAAAAAGACCTCAAGTGGAAATCTGAGAAGGTCTATGACATTCTCAGATCCGACAAGGACTACGGTCCTCATCGCGCGGTCAAGTTTCTCGCTGACCAGAAAACTGCTGACAGACTTGTCGAAAACAAAAAGATCAAGCCACCCCCCAATCTGGACTCTACCACCAACGACACTCAAGAGGGCAGTTCGAAAAGACCTTATAGTGTGTGGGACAGCGAGGAGGACACCACAACTTACGCTGATAGTAGCAAAAGAGTGCGCCACTCTTGAGCTCTTATAATCTTATATCCTTGTACATACCCCGTCGAAGAGCGCCGCGTGGCACCACTTGAATTGCGGGGTGAGCAGTGCACCCGAGATGGGGCCATCTGTACGGCGCGTTGATCGATTGTACAACGGGAATCTAAGTCCGTGGCAAGATGCACCGATGAGACTCCCGATGCCGAGAACCGTAATCGCAATGCTCATGCGCGCACTAGATCAGTGGGTTGGAAATGAAGGATGGATGGTATTCCAAGTCCAGCAGTTCGTCCTTACCGCCCTCTTCGTCAACCCACTCTGCGTCATCGTCATCATCGTATCCATCACCGTTCATGTACTTCGTACCCTTCACCGGCCGTCTCCTCGCCCGACGAATATGGCTCTGGACTTGTATCCCTCGGTTGCGTGCTCTCCACGTGTGGCGGTGGCTTCACCGCCTTTTGCTTCACCCCCGTCGCAGGCGTCCATAGGTTCATCGATTTCTCGCGCTTTTTCACTACTGGCCGGGAAAGGTAAGCTGACGGGCTGATGACTCGGCGAAGACTGCAGGCTCATCGAATCGACGACCGCCGAATGCTCTGGAGGCTTGGAAGAACGCCCATGGATTGTATGCGGTACCCGGGAAAGGCGTCGAGGAAGGCGAAAAGGTCGAATCGCTCATGACTGGATTATTGTTGAGCGCGTACATTTGCATCTGAAGGGCAAGCTGCTCTTCGATGACGGATGGATGGTTCGGATCATAGTTGGAAGATGGAGCAGTGGGAACGGCGTGGGAGTAGGTCTTGCGATGGACATGAGTGAAGGGATGAGGATAGGGCGAGCCAACGGGAGGGGCGGGACTAGGTTAAATGCTGGAGACAAACGGGGATGGCGATGGTGCGGCAGTTTGGCTATGGAGCGTAGGAGGAACGGGAGCATTGGGGCGAGCGAAAGGAAAGTACGTCTGGATGTATGCTGCGGCAGGATCGTCGTAATAATGCTCTTCCGGATGAATCTGAGTCTGGAGTGGATGAGGCCGAGTATTTTCCTGGCTGGAAGTCTGGTTCGGGAATTGCTCCGCAACGCGATTGCCTCGATCGTCTTGATTGTCGTCGAAAGAACGGCTCTGCTGGCATCTGAGAGGCTCTTCTGAGGTTCCATAGGTCTAGGCTACGCCGGATGTCCCTGGAGCAGGAGGCTGCTGGCTCAGGGTCTGCGCATAGTCGGCGCGCTCGATCTCTGCCATGAGTTCGTCTGTCATCTGCCAGTTCTCCTCCATGGTAGCGAGAAATTGAGGAGTAATCCTGTTGATAGGGCGAGGATACCCCATGGTGGGGTTGACGGGTACGTGAGCGTGGATGTTGGGCTGGCTGAGAGCGTGGAGCGGTGGAGCGGGTGGCGTGTAGTGCTCCTGTGCGTCTTCTCTAGCGAGAGGGGGTGGGTTGGGTAGGGATGTGAGTTTTGACACGTTGTTTGATGGTTGTGCCAGGGGGGGTGTCGTCGAGCGCCT
>JBBPSU010000403.1:0-11891 GCA_038093755.1 Tylopilus microsporus | reverse complement strand
CAGCACCTAGGTCCAGTACTTGCAGAGCATCCGAGGACGTCAAGATAAGTTTGTCCGTCGCGAAAGAAAACCGGAGCGCCTTGTAGAGCAGTGCGTGAACCCTGAAGAGCGGAAACACGAGGACGGCCTCATGCTCACCTGTCGACCAGCTGCAACCCAAAGATGGGTAGCAGGAGACTGGGGTGGGAAAGCAAGCGAGCAGATCGGGGCTAAGCCTCGAACCGCCTTGAGGACTTTGAACGTATCTAGACTGTAGAGACGGACAGCGCCATCGTCTTTTGCCCGACAGTCAGAGGATGTCCGAGTCGTTCCTAGACAACTTGCTGCCTTACCTGAACCCACGAGAAGCTGTCGGGATTCGACGAAAGATAGACAAGAAACTTGGGCAGGGATTGTCAAAGTTTTCAGATGGCTGTAGGCCATCTATCAGTGCTAGTGATTATCGGACAACACGCGGTGTTCCATTTCGATCGACATCACGATGTGTATTCCATCAGAAATTAGATTCAGAATCCGAGAACACCGGACCCTCGATCACCCACGGCGAGGTGCTGATGAAACGTGTTTCCCCTCTGAATCAAACATGGAGATGACTTTGTTCTCTGATGAGTAAAAGCATAAGGATATTAAGAGCTGCTGGCAGAGTCTGAGACGGCAAGCTCAAGCATGACATTAACGGCGAACACAGTGCGTTGCATTGGCCTAATATGGCAATTCTTCTTGGGTGAGCGGGCGGCATGTACGTATTTGCTGACGTGCCAAGTTGGTAGCGGATTAGTGCCACTCTTCGTTCCCTTGTACCCACTCGACGCGGTGATCGAGGGTCCTTTCTGCTGCGGACCTGCGGCGTAGGTATGTTGAGCTTGAAATTCGTGGTCCGAACCCGGCCCAGATCGATCATTACGTTGAAGAGGATACGCTTCATAAAGACCCACTGGGTGCATCAAAGTGCCCAGCCTCGTACTATCATGACTGATGCCACAGTACCCCAGTCTCTCGAGGATCTTCAACATATCTTGAAACATGATACCAAGGTCAAAGTAGCCGGTTGGTACTGGCTCTAGATCTGAAATAACAGTCTAATCGCCAGCGTATAGGGATTGATGGTGATACACTTTAGCTGATTTTGTCATATCGATCCTCATCATCTTGGTCCAGTTGATGGGGTCCTGCGAGGGAAATTCATGGTGAGCGCGATTGAGATCACTCCTCTCGTCGACTAATGTTTCGTAGGCAAAATCCAAGTTTTTGAGTGCCGTGCGCTCAGGCGGCTTCGGTTTTTGCAGCGTTATCTTGTCAGTAGACTGTTCCTACTCGTTGATTATTCGCGTCTCTTCTTATCCGACTTCTTACAGTGGCTGGGACATCAGTGACAGTCCTTACACCCGTGAACTCGTAGTCTCCACGAAAGAAAATGGCTACCGGGATGTTCTTGCTCAAGTAGATCTCGCAACCTATCGTAGAATTCCTTGGGAGAACAATGTGCCTTTCTTTCTTGTCTCCTTCTTGGATCCAGATACGTTACAGCCTTTATGCGTTGACCCGCGTGGTGTCCTTCGTGTGACATGTGACCGTGTCATGGAATCATCGGGTCTAAAGTGTATGGCAGGCATCGAGTATGAGGTGAGCTTCTGCATCACCGGAGAGAACGCGCGCTTATTCTGGATGGATAGTACTTCAACTTCCAAGGTACGCTTCTTAGAGATTGTGGACCTTGCGTTGACGGTAATTACAGAGACGCCTGATTCTCTGGTCCAGAAGAAGTTCACCGATCTACAGCCACTCACTCCAGGAAGTAAGTTACTCCCTTAGCCCTGGTCAGATCCAAATGAGTAACCATCGATAGTGCACGGGTACTCTCTCCTTCGCACCCAATTGAACCAGGCGTATTTCCACGAGTTATTCGACGAAAGCCTCAAGTTCCGGATCGATGTAGAGGCACATCGTACGTATTCGTACGGGTCTTAAGAGTCATGCTCAAGTACTCACCTACTGCAGACACGGAGACTGGCCCCGGAGTGCTAGAAACTGCGTTGACCTATACCTTAGCCCCGCGCATGGGTGATAACGCCGTACTGTTCAAGTTCTTAGCGAAGAGTGTCGGAATGAAGCATAAGATTATGCCAAGTTTCATGGCGAAGCCTTGGGAATATGTAAGTCGCTTGTCACTTCCCAAGATCTCGTTCATGACATATGAATCAGTTGCCTGGATGCAGCGGGTAAGCCATTGCCAGGATACGTACCGTGCAACCTGCGAGCTCATCGATTCGAAGGCATACACATGTTTCGCTCCAAGATGCCTCCGGATCCAATGTCTTTGCATACTCGGACGAGGAGAACCCCGACGGGCGCCCAGACGCTGCCTTCAAAGATACAAGGTTCATCTCGCCGATTGCAGAGCAGTTCCTGGCAGGATTACTGGATGGATTGCCTGATGGTAAGTTAATGCTTTGTTGAGTGGGTTGGTAATGACCGTCGATGTTTCATCTGCAGTGATACCTATGGTAAGCTAGTACGGCGTCTGAATCAACGCAATCTCTCACAAGCAGCATAGTTTGTTCCTACCATCAATGGATACAAGCGTCTCGCTGGGGGAGAGGGGCAATTTGCCCCCACCTCTTTAACATACGCTTACGACTCCCGGGAGTGTTCAATCCGTATTATATCACCTCCCTCAGTCCCCCCAGCAGCAACGAGATTCGAAGTCAGAGTACCAGGGGCAGACATGAATCCGTACTACACCCTCAGTGCCATTTTCCGATTGGGCTTGCGAGGTATTAAAAAACAGATGAGGCTGACGACGCCACCAGTCAGCACTTACCAAGACTGCGCTGAGAATAAGGCAAGTGTTCAGTTGTTATTCGCTCGGTGGCTCACTGATCTCGGAATAGGTTGCCACACTGCCAAATTCGCTCGAATCAGCGACTGCAAGGATGATGAGACCGGACAGCGTCGCCCGTGAACTTTTCGGCGACGAGTTCGTTGACCACTATGGTGGAACCAGAGAACATGAGGTAAACATGTGGAACCAGGCAGTGACCAGCTGGGAAGGTGAGGGCAACTTTTCACATGATTGGCTTATCTGACTGTCCCCTAGTGGAGAGATACCTCGAGCTCGCGTAATTGGCCTACGATAGAGATGATGAAACTGTACACCATGGTCCGCATGTCAATTATCTTGTTTGCCGCGTACTATGTGGAGCCACTTGAGAAAATGCGGGACGTCCTGTAGTAATCATAGTGAATATTGCGGCGGCGACAACGGGAGAGACGCGCATACTGCTGCTATCTGGCATACTACTACTCTCGGTGATAAAGGAGGGAATGACGCCACCTAGGGTGTTAGACGTCATTCCACTTTGCCGTCTTCTAGTTCGAGGAGGCGTTCTACGTCGGAGATATATCTCCCCCATTGTGCCCTTTTCCTCTATCTTTCAGCGAGCTCCTCGTCTGCAGATAGGTCGATAGGAATGGAAACAACAATCAATCTGTGTCGACGCCAGTGAGAGAAACCGTAAGACAACATCGGCAAGATGATGGCTCACCCGGACTTTGGCGAAGATTCGGCCAAGTGGACGGTCTGAAGCACGGAGACCCGGGGGGAGACAGGGGCGGAAACGTGTAATAAAGTGTCCAGACTGATTGCGTTTCAGATATACGTTTCACTTGGGCGACTTTCTTGATGGCCCAGAGGAACCTGGTGGCGTTACCGTCAAATGGTAAAGGCAAACAAGGAAATGACCGACCCTTTCTCATTCACTGCAAAGGTTGCATCCTCCTTTGTGTGCTTACTGACGCGACAGTGCCACGGAGCCCCATCGGTAGGTCCTTTTGGCCGGGACAAGGTGAGGACGTTACCATTGGCAAAGGTCTTCCCCTTCTTTCATGATACTGTCGAGTCGAGAAGTGCTTTGCCGAGAGCGATGATTGTGTCCTCGACCGGGATTTCTGATATGCGAATCGTCCCACATCGAGAGCGCTGAGCCAAGCTTCTACACACCTTGTAGTTTCAGAGCCGTGATGGTTAGCTGGTAAGACATGCGAGCTGTTTCACGGTGGTAATTAAAGCATGTACTCGTTACTACAACGATGGTATCCGACGGCTATGATGAAAGGGAGCGGTCTGCTGGCGCTCACGGAGTCCGTAGTGAGGATGGTCCGGCTTTGAGGGCTGTCAGATTCACGAGCCCACAGTATCGGCTTCGCCCGAGCGCTGATTCGTCTCTTGGCAGCTTTTCACCGCGATTGAGGACGACGCCGATAAATCTGCGTTCGGTTCGCATCCATTTTTGCTTGTAGAAACGCACATATCCAGGGACGGTAGCGTAGATGGTATGGTCACGACCCATTGCAACCTGCGACGAGTGAGCGCGTCGTGCATCCAAGCAGAGACGGGGTGGCGTACGTTTTGTCCTGGGTGGAACTGCGTTCCTCGTTGTCGGACGATTATGTTGCCAGGGATGACATACTGATCTGGGAGAAGGTCGGCGTGACATACGTGCAGCGGGGAGCAGTTGCCTTGCCTGAAAATTTCTTGAGACCAAGACGTTTTCCAGGCGAGCCACCGTGATTGCGAACGGTGCCTCCCGCGCGTTTTGTCGCTGTACGGATTGCGCCTTCAAAGGGAGGGTGAGCGATATGGGATGAGTGGGGCACGTCTTACGGACCAAGGAGGGAGAAGGGGCCGGTTAGGGAGTGGGCTATGAAAGGGAGGGTCATATTGTTGTTGTACTCCGCCACAGCGTAGGCTGTACATAAACATCGCGGAACCTCTTCCCCAACTTTCACTCAGCCCCTCATCACAAAATGGTCCTCCTCGTCACATCTGACAACGAACAGTTCCACGCCGACAAGGAAGTCGTCGAGCGCAGCGTTCTCATCAAAAACATGCTCGAAGGTAACGCTCCTTTTATATCCCTCGCATCGCACATGTCGCTTCATGGTGATAGACGTCGGCGAGAGCGATCAGCCCATCCCGTTGCCCAACGTGTCTTCCAGCGTGCTCAAAAAGGTGTGTATGACGATGATCAATCAATTCTTTGTACGGTCGTCGCTAAGCTTTGGCCGGCTGTCGACATGTAGGTCCTCGAGTACTGCGAGCATCATCGTGGCGAGCCACTTCCCAGCGCAGACTCTGACCAGCACCAGGATGAGACGCGCAAGCGCACGACTGATATTAGCGAGTGGGATCAAAAGTTTATCACTGTCGACCAGGAGATGCTGTTCGAAATCATCCTTGCTGCAAACTATCTCGACATTAAGTCCCTCTTGTAAGTTTTTTCATTGTTTCGTTCCCGTCTCGACTTGCTCATAGGGTCAGGGATGTCGGGTGCAAAACCGTCGCAAACATGATCAAGGGCAAGACTCCGGAGGAAATCCGCAAGCTCTTCAACATTGTCAACGATTTTACCCCCGAAGAAGAAGTACGTTTTTTGCTCCCTGTGGATCAAAAGCTGATTGGCGTCCTCTTCACCAGGCGCAAATCAAGAAGGAGAACGTGAGTTGTCACCTCTGTTGACTCATGCGTTGTCATTGACGAAACCTGTTGTAGGAATGGGCCGAGGATCGATGAGTAGCACGAGCAGTTGTAGAACCTAACGTATTTTGAATCCACTCTAGTCATGCCATGTTAATCGCCATGTCGTGTGTCTCTCATTTTACATAAGCAAATGTGACTTTGAGTTTGAACGTGCGACTTGCACGCGTACTTGAGCTCGCTCGAATGTCTCGGATTCCCGACATACCTGGTTTTCACGTCCCGCGCGGCTCTGACCAAGAGCAGTGGCTCAAAAGCCATGTAGCACGTCTGTGCCGCCTCGACCACCAACGGTGCGTGGCCTGCCACCGCCCCAGGTCCTCAAGCAAACTTAAGCCTTGAAGATTCCCTGGCAGTCAGCCTGTCAGCTTTGCATTGCACCACCTGGCTGAGCTCGAGCGTAGAGAGTACTTGGCATATCCACCCTGTCACGTATCCTACAGCTAAATCACTCATACAGCTACTGGGTGTGCGAGAAGTCGGACGGGGTTCGTGTCCTATTCTATCTGCAAACTGACCCAGGCAGTGGAAGTCAAGTCGTATATCTGGTGAGTCTTTCTACGTGTTTCATCCTCACCTCAATATCAACGCCACGCAGATTGACCGACACAACACCTACTACGAAGTTTCTGGTTTCTGGTTTCCTCACCCAGACAGACCCAGAGATTCACTCATGGACACCATATTGGACGGAGAGCTCGTAATAGATGTCGAGCCCACAAGCAAGAGGGTATGCTCATCTCTTGCTTTGCAACTGAAACTAAGTCTCTTGCAGGAAACACTTCGTTATCTGGCATTCGATTGTCTCGTGTTCGACAACGAAAACGTCATGTCGAGATCCCTTGACAAACGTTATGGGGTACGTTGCCGTGACATGTCCAAGCATTCTAACTGATTGCCTGGTTAGCGCTTGAAAGAGCGTTTCTATAGACCCTGGTGTAGAGCCAAGGACCAGGTTCCTCAGATGGTCGAGAACATACCGTTCGAGTAAGCGATAACTACGTTTTCCCGGTTCATGTCTTCACTTGGCCGCAGCCTTCAGGTCAAGGATATAAGCTTCTCCTATGGCATCGAAGACGTATTCCGGCTTGTAATACCTAGGCTGCAACACGGCAACGACGGCCTCATATATACCTGTCGAGAGACCCCGTACGTTCCGGGTACAGACCCGAATATGTACGTATGCGAGCCAAGGTTTGTTGGACTTTGATCACCTAAAACGTTTCTCATGCAGACTGAAGTGGAAGCCTCCGTCGGAGAACTCGATAGACTTCAAGCTCGTTCTACGTTTCCCACCATCAACATCTGACCCATCTCAACCCGAGTTTCATGCCAAGCCTTTCTTTGGCCTCCACGTGTACTGTGGGGAGGAAAGAGGCCAGCCGATATATGAGCCTTATGACGAGCTTTTTGCGGAGGACGACGAATGGGAAAGGTCAGTCAGTTTATCATATTCACTGTTAATTCCTATGCTTCATGCTGTCCCAGGATGAAACTCTCTGGGGAACAAATCGATGATCGGATCATCGAAGTGCATTGGGATCCTGAGCTCGATCGGTGGCGGATGCTACGGTTCAGAGACGATAAACCTCATGGAAATTTCCGTACGGTCGTGGAGAACATCATTCAAAGTATCGCGGATGGCGTGGAAAAACCAATGGTTGGCGCTACGCCTCGCTTGCATATCTCCGTCTCTGACGTGTTTCTTATCAGCTCCTCTCTCGTGCTCCGGGGATCCGCAGCGCGTGGAAAGCGCGTCTTGGGCAACCACAGCAGAGCACAGTGAGCCAACCGCCGCCGGCACATTCAGCGCACAATGGTCGTGCTACACAACCTCCGCCGCCAACTGCCCCACTCCGATACGGGCCTATGGCGGTCTCGCAGTGGAGCAAAGTATCTGGCCCTGCAACATTTGCAGGGATGAAAAGATAGGCATACCAAGCTTTTGCTGGCACATCTATATCGCCCCGTCAAAACCTGCGCCAAGACTTGCAGTGCTCAAGTGTACCAACTCCTCGGCCACTCGTTCTCGCCTGTGGTGCACGCCCAAATTCTTTGGGTCAGACCTTTGACGATGTTGCGCGCAGTCCTCTGCAAATACGATTCGTCATGAAAAGACTAGCATGCCACACTGAGCACTGCTACCAGCCTAGTACTAGTACGTAGCACAATCGGCTGTATGTGATTTTTGGGGGAGCAGAAGGCGAGAAGGTACTCGGTTGGGAATGAAAACGCTTGGAGAACAAGAAAACAGGGACGTGAGCATGATCTAGTCGTTACAGTGATGGGTGGGAGAGCATGAGAGCCGACTTTGCGGCCGCAAGAACGGGAGCTAAAGACACTGTAGAGATAAGAAACGGCAAAGTATGATGTGCAGGGCATCAAAGGCATCGCTCGAGCGTAAATCGTAAACACAGCAGAGAAGCAAGGGTGACTTCCCCGAGGCTGCCCATCCTCGCGCCAGATCCATGAAGAATTTTCACGTAAGTCACGAGGGCGGAACGTGAGAGTGCTAGGATGAATGATATGCAAGAGAAGGGATAAAAATGCATTAAGAAATGAAGAAGATGGGGTCGTATGAGACGACGCCTGGGATTGAGGGGTCGTGAAAGGATACGGGGGGATATCGCGGTGCCAGGAAGGCTGAGAGTCGATACGACTATTGAAAGAGGTTTTGATCAAGGGAGAAGGAATTACCCCCCATGTCCGCAAAGTCAGGCACGAGGGCGCGTTGGTGTGACAAGCTGGGCGCTGATACTGAGCGCAGACCAAATATGGGATGCGCCTGCCGACCTCCCGCGCGCGACAACACAGACGGGAGTGCAAAAGGATCGCTGTAGAGGCAGGACACGGGGTCTGCGGGACCAGGACGGACGGCCTCGAGTGGAGCCAGGGACAGCTCTGGGCTTGACTCTACAGACGAGTCTCCACCATGACGACTGCTCTGGGGAGAACACGGCGCGACGGATAGGGAAGCGAGCGCATTGAAGTATATGTCCTGTATGGGGTGTGAGACCGGAGACACGTATGAATGCAAAGGACGGACCTGCGTCGAGTCTAAGGCAAAGCTGTGCACCTGGGGTGGCTCAGGGGAGCCTCCGCCGGCGGAGAGCGTCACCAAGCCACCCGGGGGGACGTCAGCGAGTTCGTGTGGGTTCTCGTGGATCCGGTCGAGGTCGCACTGGCCGTCATGGACTCGCCACCACTCGATGTCGGCAAGTACGCGACGCTCGGCAGTGGCGGACGGGGAGGCGCGACGGGGATGTACGGGTGCAGCGCGTGTGCGGAACGAGGACGAGTTTGTAGAGGAGGGATAGGGCGATGAGCGTACGGAGGGGGAGGAGAAGGAACGGCGGAGGGAGGGCATGAGGGACAAGGCAGGTGGGAAACGAAGCGAGTCGATTTTATACTTTGCAGGATGACCACAATCTACCTCGGACCACTCATCAATCCACGCTCGCTCACCGCCTTTGACGCTCTCCCCGTCGCTGTCATCGCCGTTGGCAACGACGGTAACATCCTCTGGATCGACACCGACACCGACATCGACACAGCCGTCGCTCGTCATGGCATCGAGACGTACTCTGTCATTCACCTCAAACCCGGCGAGTTCATCATACCCGGCCTCATAGATACCCACACCGTACGCAGCTTCTCTTTGTCTCTCTCAGCCCCACTCATTCTCGGCCCAGCATGCCAGCCAGTTTCCGAACCTTGGCGTGTGCGCGCTCTCGCCTATCCGTATCCCGTAAACTTACGAGATCCTGCAGTGGTGGTGACCTCGAGCTGCTCGATTGGCTCAACACATATACCTTTCCTGCTGAATCCAAGTTCGCGGATCCAGACTATGCACAACGCGTATATACTGACGTCGTCCACCGCGTCATCGCATCCGGCGTAAGCGACCCAGCGACCTTTCCCGCTAGTGCTCTACTAAGCGCCCTCAGACGACGACCTGTTGCTACTATGGTACCTTGCACCGCGATTCGACTATATGTCTCGCCGATATCGTCCACAGCAAAGGTGAGCCAAAATCTTGGCTCCCATTCCATATTGACATGGCAGTCTACCAGGCCAACGGGCTTTCGTTGGTGTACGTCTATCGTCGCTTCGTGGTCACTTTGTTTCCTGATTCATGCCAAAGAAATGCAACATGGACTGGCACTGTCCAGATTACTACGTTGAGAAATCTGTCCAAGAGTCCATTAATGCGACCGTCGATCTCATACGACACATCGAAGGCCTTCCTCTCACGTCGGCACGAGAACCGCTGGTCCGCCCCGTTATTACCCCTCGCTTCGCGATTTCTTGCACACCAGAGCTTCTGACCGAACTTGGCAACCTCGCCGAGAAGATGCCTAATGTCGCCATCCAAACCCACATCTCCGAGAACAGGAATGAGGTGGACAGCGCCTTAAAGTTGTTTGGAGCCGATTCTTACGCAGGTATATACGACAAGTTCAGACTCCTTCGCCACAACACCATCCTCGCACATGGTGTCTGGCTTACCGAAAGGGAGATGGACCTTATCGCGGAGAGAGGCGCCGGTATCTCTCACTGCCCAACCAGCAACTTCTACCTCAGCAGTGGAATGGCGAGAGTGGGCATGCTCTTGGATCACGGTGTCAAGGTTCGACACGTTCGTGTCGTTGACTTCTTGTCGCGTCTCTTATCGCTTTGTATGCTAGGTGGGACTTGGATCTGACGTCAGCGGCGGCTACAACCCATCCATCTTGAATGCCGTCCAGATGGCCAGCGTTGCTTCGAAGATGATCGCAATCCAATCCGAGTCGAAAGAGTACAGTTTAGATGTTCCCGAGCATTCCCATGGTTGTGCAGACCCGGCGGTAGGACAGCATCACGACCAGTGTGATCGCTCCCACAGGCAGGGGAGGTTTGCCAACAAAAAGCTTAGTGTCGCGACTCTGCTGTACCTCGCAACCAAGGGTGGTGCAGAGGTCTGTTGTCTACAGGATCGGATCGGATCATTTGAACCAGGGAAGGCGTTTGATGCACTCCTCGTAAGCGTTCGAAGCGAATCAGGGAACCCTGCCATATGGAATTCCGATCTCGAAGAGGATCACGACCCCAAAGCGTCGAAACTCAATCATTGGCTGGAACAGTTCTTGTTTTGCGGAGACAGTCGGAACATCAAGAAGGTGATCGTTCAAGGTACGGTCATCGGGGGGCAGGATCATCAGACAGGAAGCCAAGTTTTGCATACGTAGTGTATACAGAACACGTTTGGGTGCGAGCATCGCACCAGGGAGATAGAACGGGTCCTTTGCTACCGAGTCTAAAGTCCATGTGGCAAGGTGGTGGTATTCTTGGCGTGCTTGAAGTGCCCAAACTCCCATTTGAAACAGTCCTGCCAAGGCCGCTTGTCAGCGTGTGCCAGCTACGTGGCATGAAAATGTGGCCTACGACGCAATCGACCTCCTCACGCGCTGTCGGCACCTCGCGCTCTGCGCCGTCCTGTACATCCGGCCATAGACCCTCAAGATCGAGCACTTTCAAAACCAAAATTTTGATCGGGTGTGTCCGCACGTCAACGTACCATCCCAGTCTCGTTACGGTATCATACACGATCGAACGCCCCAGATGGCACCGCGTCTCGAGCGCATACCCCCCCCGCGCGCACAGCGACAACAAACCCGTACAAGCACCCTGTGGTATGGGATCTGCAGTGTGGTATACATGCGTGATGGGCACGTCTGGGAGGTCTAGTCCCCGGAGGGAAGGGGGTAACGGGAGATGGAGTCGGTGTGCAGCCATGCGTTCACCGGGGGCTTCGAACGCGACGACGGGGAGGCCAAAGGTGGCCCCTAGGAGCGCGGCGAGGCTCCCCCCGAGGCTGTGTCCGACGAGCCACAGATTGGCGTGCGGAAAGAGGAGGCGCAGGTCCCGGATGAGCTTCTGCGCGCGCGTTCAGGTACGTCATGAGGGTCGACGGTACGACGGACGGACTTACGATCCCGACCGAGTAAAACAGGCTGTCTTGGCGGAGCGCGTCGGAGAGACACGGGTCGTCGCACTGGCGCTGGAAGCCCGACCATGTGGAACAATCACACACGGTCGAAAAGACCCAGGAAAAGTCGACGTGGGCGCAGCAGCACGAAAAGAGGAGGTTGTCGTTGAACTTGTCCTGTGAGGACGTGGGACCGAAGAGGGTCGTGCCCTTGATCGAGAGCACGAGGGTTGCGTTGTCGCGCGAGCGGAATATGAAGCCGCGCAGTCCGTCTTCGTTCTCGCCCCAGCCAAAGGGGAAGCTCTGTCAAGGCTGAGAAACAAGGGCTGTTGCGATCATGCGGGACGACACTCACGCCGTTGACGTTCCACGACGAGGGGTCGATGT